>JASKDV010252065.1:0-27146 GCA_032466395.1 Aegires albopunctatus
CTCTCTCTCTCTCTCTCTCCCTCCCTTATTTTGAGCTCCACATTCAGCTATTGGCTGAACAAAATATGCTTAACAAATCTAATATTCCTATTTTCATTTTAAATTAAACACTTTCAAGCCGTTTCAACCCAGAAAATGTTTCTGGCAGTACACTCACTTGATATACTCAAATCATAGATTCTTCTAAAACTAGATCCAGCTCCTCGCTACCCTTATGATCCTAGATCTACCACTACTGTTAAAATGTCTTCTTTAAATGAAAAATTTCAAGCATTTTCAACTCAAAAATTGTTTCCGGCTGTACACTTACTTGAAAGATCTAGATGACTTTTACCTTTGTATACTGTCTATGATCTAGATCTATCTCTATCTAATAATGATATCTATGTGTTGCGCATTCTCAAAAATTGTGTGAATATAAAAAGTCACCAATGAACACGTAAAGTGGACAGTGTTAAAAGGAATAGCCTAGGTCTAACCTTTTAAAAATGGCTATTCCTTTGGTGGAATTATGAAAAGAAAATCATCGGTCATTAGTCAACAATGACTTTATTGAAAAAAATGTGCCGTCTTTCAAACAATGGGGATGATAATTATATTCAGTGAAAGTTTCATGACCAAGACTTCTCTGGTCTAGCCCATAGGCATGACCTACAGACAGATTCACACTCTCTTTTATAATATATTTAGATTTAGATTAGATAGTATTCTTTATGTGTTTATATTCCTCTAGAGTCCTTAGGCAAATTATTGCCTGATAGGTCAAATTATATTAATAGTTTTATAAGCCATTATTTCTCAAAATGACGGAATGTTGTCGAGTAATTCATTCAATTGGGTATTGACATAAAATCTTGAGGGAAACAGGTAGCCTAGATCAAATCATTTTACAGGTTGTAGGTTCAACAACAGTATTATTTTCTTATTACAATTTAGTTTTATAGCAAGAGATCATTGCAACTGAATGTAAAAATTATTTCTCTGAAACAATCAAAAGATAATTGATTATAATTAATAAATTTAAACTTTGTTTTGTTTGTAAATTCATATTGAAAATATTGACTTTTCTCTTAATACAGAGGATGTTTACAAAATTGGAGACATTTTCTACGGACTTTTCACCACAAATGAGTAAGTCACAAGAATATCTTACATAATTTCTTCATAGGCTAATGGAATAATCACATTGAATTGAATTTTTTTCTTCTTCTTTTAATTTACACCATCAACTTGATAAAACTTGTAAACTAATAAGTAATCAACTAGTTTAATTTTTTCTCCAGACTCGGAAAAAATCAGTCATGTTATGAGAAAATATATTATTTTTGTATTTTTTATATTCCCCATAGGAATGGTGTAACTGCATCAGCTATTTGTGCCTTCGATCTTCTCAGTTTTAATAAAGCGTTCAATGGCCCTCTAAAGGTTCAAAATAATAATCAAAAAATATGGTTGCCCTTACAAGGTAGCGATATGCCCGAGACAAGACCTGGAGATGTGAGTAAATTTAAGGATTAAGAAGAAAATACTCATTTTACACTTTGAAAACACAGTGTTATTTATTACCGCAGTTCATAGATATCCTTTGGAAAGAGATTTTTGTCCAGTTTACCTCTCATAACTCTGGTGAAAATTGATTACTCTGTTATTAAGACAACATTATTATTGTCATTGATTGTATCTAAGTCTAGCAGGCTCATTCATGTTTTATGTATTATTTGTTGTTTCTGGCTAGGTTAGTAACATGACTTTTATAGCATTATGGTGCATCATTATAGCTTATTTCACAACTTTGTATTCCTTTGTAGCTTTCAGCAAAAAATTTTGCCACAAGTTGCTGCTGTAACAGTTTTTATGATATTATTATAATCCTCTTCCCTATTTCAGTGTACATTCACAGGTCCAGCCAACCAAGGTCGTGAACTGCCTCAAAAATTAAACAACTTAATATTAACCACTGGCATGCTGATGGACAAGGCCGTGTCTCACAAATTTGGAAAACCTATTTTCTACCAAAGCAATACCTTGATGCAAAAACTGGTCATGGTCAAGGATGTTGCCAAGCACGAGGATCAAGGCATAGGTCATGGTGACCTTGTTTTCTTTACTGCCACAAGTAAGGAGAGAATTGTTGTATTTTCTTTGTTTTAGAATGTTTTAACTCCATAATTAAAGAGACATATTGGTTTCCTGCATCCTATAATTGTAGTAGAAACAAAACATAGTATATGGTCCTCAAAGAGTTAACCAATTGGATTTGATAAGTTTTCATCGGGGGTTGTTTTATAGATTGTTCTTAAAATTTATTTGTATTACCATGGTACAATTGAATTTGAACTATACCATTATCAATCAAACAAAAGACAAAAGTAAACAAGCTATAGGGATTATATTACAATTATTTAAATTATGTTTGACTTACTTGACTTATCAGCTTTTCACATCCTTGTCATCCGAGCAGGAGGCCTCAGCAATTTCTAGCAATTTATGTTTAATTATAATAATAATAAAAAAGTTTATTATATTTACGTGCTTGTGCTTAAGTAGAACTGTGGGAGCCTTTGTGAGGGACTACAAACTATTATCCATCCCGTTTGATTTTGCCTCCATTCTACTTTTAGTCAGAACAATGACCTGATCATATAGGGTTTTGAGATAGGGAAGTTGTATGGGGTATATTCCTTCCTAATAGGCCATGGTAGGAAATTAAATTTGAATTATGCCAGGATGGCAGCTGGAATGGCCTGCTGTTATCCATTTTTCACCACCAAGGGTTCTTTTACATGTGCCTTCATGTGCCAAGGCACATGAGACCTTTAAATTTATCGTCCGTCCCTGATAGAACAGGCACTTATATTATGCGTACCACAGGATATGGGAACAGAAGAAATTTGAAAAATCGAATTTCAACATAAAAACCAGTGCTGGCTGGGATTTGAACTTATGTCGAGCGTATAGCATCTACTTTTCTAAATCCTCCTTGAATCTAGCACTGTTTCTAAAATTGCAATAGACTATTTTACGATTGTTAAAGTAGAACACAATTTCATTATTAAACTCTAAAACAAAAAAGAGAAGAAAATTATTAAAATTGTATCTGCACTTTAATTCTTGATTGGAGGGATCTAACCCTATAATGCTTAAATAAAGAAAAAATATTTGATTATCTCCCTTGTCATATTTTCCAGGCACCGGTGAAATCTACAAGATAGCTGCCTGGCCAGCACATGTAGATTCCCCCAAGACCTACCCAGTCACCAAATACATTCCTTTTGGTGACAAAAGGCCAATCTGGACCTTAATAATGCATGTAAGATTCACTAATTCAACAGTATTTAAAAAGACTATCGCTATCATTGAATGCTTTGTAAATGAAATATTTCTGTCATTATTGTAACACTAAAGCCAGGAATAAACATTGTGTTTCATCCTTTAGCTTATTACCAATTTAGATATCCAACTTTAATGAATGTCCCAATGTTAAATACTTTTTATATCTTGTTTTTTATTTTATTTTTCTCTTTTCTTTAAAAAAAATAAATTTAAGTAATAAAACCACTGTAACTTACCCTGAGATTTCCTCCTTTTCAGAAAAACTGGATCTATTTTGGCACAGACAAAGCTGTTGGTCAAATAGCAGTTGAGACTTGTAACAAATACACCAAGATTGATCTTTGTATCTATGACCCTTACTGTGGGTGGGATATAATTGTACAGGAATGTCAATCCAATGTCAATAAAAAGTAAATATCCCTCTTATCACACATAGATTTTAATCATAGGATAAATTCAGTCAATATTCCGTGTTTGTTTATTTTTACAAGCTGATCCTTAAAATTTTCAATATATATGTGTACGTGCCATCAAAATTTTTATAAATTCTTTTATTTGAAAGCCCAGCGTTTTCTGAACATTTTGGTTATTATTTGAATCAAATTGGACTATGTTTGGCAAAATGCAGTTTGATGAAAGAAAATAATAGGACATTTTTTGCATAATCAAATCATTAGTTGTTGAATGGAATTTGTGCCTGGATTCAAATGTGTCACCATTCTAATTCATTTTTCCTTTTTAATGATTCACTCATTAATCTTCATTTCAAATTCTCCCATTAGGCTTTGAAACTATTTTAAAATTTTCTCATTAAAACTTTAATTAGATAGAGTGGACCTAAGGTGAATATAATATATGAATATAACAGGTGATATACAATCGTAGGGGGATCCCCTGAACTACGATGATTACTCATGATTATAAATGCTCCTATGAATTCATCATTTTTCCAAATTCGTAGGTCAAAAAAGCAACAGAAGAAATTAAAATAATGTATTTTAAGATGTTGGCAAGCTTATCATTACAAATGGTAAAAGTTATCTTTGAATCTTAACACATGCTATGAATTATCTTCAATGTAATCTACACATTTGCAAATTCCCTCTCTAATCGAATCCCCTTCGTTGAGCTTTTCTTTGCATATAAACTAATTCTTTATAATGATTTTTTCCACAGCCTTATCACATATTCCAGCATTGATTTGTCTTCCTATTCATTAGAAGAAGCCATTTTAAAACAAATTGGAGGAAAGCTCTACGGTAAGCCCTTAAACCAGTCTAATGTAGATGGAAAAAGAGAATATCAGTTGTTGTTGTATTGAATTTACCCATGTCCTCTACTTTGGTGATATCAGGGTTTTCCCAGACTGCCTTGTAAACAACCATGGGTTCTTTTACATGCGTAAATTATACACATGGAATCTCCAATATTATAGTCTGTCTCCAATAGGACTTGGCACTCTTTATCCTAGCAACTTAAGGATAATGGGCAGAAGGAAACCTGAAAAAAAAATTGATTTTCAAATTCAAGCACTGCACTGGTTTGAACCAGGCTCATTAGGCGAGCACCTTAACCACTGAGCTATCCTCTCCCCTGAGAGAGAGCATATTAATACAATTAATTATTTGTGCACTTGTTATTATTGAAATACTTAAGAGAAATCATTATAGTGTTTAACATTTGAATCTAGTCATATTATTCAGAATATTTATGCATGACATGTATATTATAAAAGTCATGTATTACAGTAACATAGCTTCCAATGTAAGATAGCAATTTCTCAATTCTCTGTGTATATTTTGGAAGTATAAATGTGAACACTGGATCCTTTCAGTAAAGATATGCTTAAAACCTTTTTATTTGTTTTTTATTTTGTTTTTTGTTTTTGTTTTAAGTGAAAGTCTTTTAATGTCAACTCCAAACAGGGAGTTTGGATCACTGGTGATCCAAGCCACACTCCGGTTATGCTAAGGCTTAATTTAATTATTGTTTTGCATCATTTGAAGTTTTTTCTATGAAAGTATGAAGATAACTTAGTATCAATAATTAATTTTTATAAAAATAATTAATAAAATAGTGAAATTAATATGGGAATTCGCTATGTCTTTTGCATCTCCCATATTTCAATTCTGATAACAATGATTTGACTTATACTGATAATTTTTTATAATGGAATTTGTACCTAATTTAACTTGATATGCTTACAAATGACTTGTGGCTAACACTATAGAAACAAATTATAATCAGCATGAAATGAATACAAGGCTAGTTAAGAATCAAATTAAATTCCTATGTACGGTAATTGCCATTTTTCAATTAAATAATCAGAAACTTCCATTAACTAAGTTTTATCTATTGATTAGTTCAAACTAATCTAAACTACTTTAATTACATTCTCGAGAGATTTCTTATAGTGTGTGTATGTGTGTATGTGATTTCCATGATTCTGAAGATTATTAACCAAGAAAAGTACTTTCAACTTTAATATTTTCTTAGTTTTAGTAGCCTTATTATCATCCTAATATTTCAAATTAATGACATTTTGAGCCAAAATTAGATTTAATATCAAAAGACATGTGGCTTAGTTTTAATGTAGAAACTATGTCTAAACTCAAATTGAAATATTATTTTACCTTATTAGTGTTCGTACAACACCCGTACATAGTTTTGGTAATTTTTTAAATTTATAATAACATTTCTTATTCTGAATCAACTTGAGGTTTTTGGAGAAAAAAAAGATTCATCTCATCTTGTCTCCTTAACTTTTTTCACAGCTTCTAAGATTCATCTCATCTAGTCTCCTTAACTTTTTTCACAGCTTCTAAGATTCATCTCATCTTGTCTCCTTGACTTTTTTCACAGCTTCTAAGATTCATCTCATCTTTTCTCCTTATCTCTTTTCACAGCTTCTGAAAGAATCTCAAAAATATCCGGAAGTTCTGCCACATTAGGACTCAAATATCTTCTCTCCATCAGTGGCAATGTTCACTGGGCCAAGAATGGTTCAAGAGTTTCTGGCAAAAGACACATCTTGGCTCAGGACAACTCTCTCATTGTGACAGACATTCGTGATTCTGATAGAGGTGTCTATAAGGCCATGGATGATTATGGGAGAACCTTAGCAGAGTATACTCTAGATGTGGAAAATAGTAAGTGAAGGGATTACAATTAGAGAAAAGAGTCATGGAATGAAAATTGGCTTGTTTTTACTAGCTCCATTTTATAACTATTCTTTTAGTACCAATAAGGTCATCACATTCTGTGGCTGTATATTTAAACCACTATTAAGGTCAATGCAAAGGCGTTATTAAATGCAAAGTCTCTGAATTAAAAAGGTAGAAAGAGCATGTTATCTTTGATTTGAATATTCATGAAACTTTGATCAAACAGTCTGAAAGCTAGACATGTTGTTTAGCAGTGCACTAAACTCCTCTTTCTCCCCTTCCCACAATCCCACACTTGTATGACAACTTGTGGCAGCCAAGAAAATAATGTATTCGTGCTAAAAAAATTGGTGCTTAGGTACCGGGCAGCAGCATTGGGCCAATTGGCATCTTTGATCTTACATGCAAGATCGTGATTGAATTCTATGAATTTTGCGGCTTCCTTGAAGTATCTTCTCTAGGAAAGAGGATAATACCTATGCAATTGTGTGCAACTAATTTGCATATCATCTTGGTCTTATGCTAAAAATTCTGGACAAATGCATTAATAACGTGTGGTGTAAGAATTTGTGTAACAAACAGCAAATGACCTAGATAAGAATGTTTATTATTTTTTTTAATTACTTATCTTATCTTAGATAAGATGAATGAAATTTAACATGGCTATTCACATATGTTTCATTACAGGTAAAGAACAAATAGAACAGAAATGGATGCGTAAATTTGACCAATGGTGTGATGAGTTTGACAAATATCAGAAAAACATCAGACAGTGGGTAAGGAAAGATAAATATAAAAATAACTATAATGTTAAAAATAGCAATAAAGATAAAGATGAGTTAGTCCTGATATTTATTGTAATACAGACTTACAGGCTTAATGCTGCTCTGATTAAATATAGTATCACTATAGTATCATTATGCGGCAGCTGGTGAGGGGGCATGTGTGAGGGCTAGGAGTAGGAGCAGCAGGGAATGCCATTTGCGCATAGAACTCTACAGCCATAGACTCCGCTGCTTTACTTAGGGGTGTTACATCCATGGTCAGATCTGACCAATGGAGGCCTACCACTAAGTATCAGCGTAATAAAAGCGAGCTGCCTACCGATCAGCAATTTCTATTTGCAATAATATCAACATTTTTTTATAACCTTCGTCACATGATATACAAATCTTCTTATGAGAAACATCTATTTTAAATTGTGTGAGCTAAAAATGCTCAATCATGTCAAGCATACTATTGCTGTTTGCTTGTATAACATTCCACCTTAGTTCAATTTTCACTTTCTTCTTTATTCCAGGAGAGGAAATGCGCAAATTGTTGTCAAGATGAGGCAACCCCTGTTAATTGGCATCGTGCTGCTCTAGGTGGAAAGTAATCAGCTAAACTCTTGATTGACTTTTAGAGTGGTTCTTCTGAAAATGTGAAATCTACGTCCCAATGCCTTAAATTTTCCCCACCTTGGGGGTTTGTGACAATACGCGATGCCTACATTTCACTCACTGGCAACTTGAAAAAGAATTTGTTCAAGCCTTAAATCATTTTTTATTAGAAAAATGTCAACTGCTTCTTTGCGCTGTGTCGACGTAGGTTATTACTGGGTCTGAATTTCTGCACCAGCTGTGATAAACATTTTACTGTGCTTGTTGTTGCTTTTTTTTTTCTGTCTGTTTGTTTATTTTACTCTTCCAGGTTTATCATTGACTGACCTCATCTTCTGAATTTTTATTATTGAGTGAATGTATTTGAAGAGCTGTGTGCTAAAAGTACTTAAGTCACACATGACCTCTTTCCTTCATCGCCTCATTAAATGTCAAAGCCACTCTCTGAAGCATTCATTTACTCTTTCAAACAGTTTTAGTGCTAGTGGAGCATAGATCACGGACAAGAACTTTCCTTTTTATCTGAATATAGATTTTTTTTTTTTATATGTTATATTTCTGTCGAGATTTATGATGTGTTTCTAATACATCTCTTCTGAAAGATATCTTTTATATGTCCCTGGCGGTTCAATCTTAATGCCTGTTAGTAGATTTATGTAGAAGACTTATGTCCTGTGATCAATTCATCATAACATCGTGGTCTAAATTCCTCTTTCACCTGGTCCAATTGCATCTCAGCCACAGTTTATTATTGCTCCCACTTTGAGAGTGTTTTGACAAATATTCTCATTCTATCATTTTGTTACCAAGCATGAGATTAAGAGTGTTTGAAATGGGCCATTAAATGATCTGCCTCAAGAGTTCACAGTACTAATGCTAATCCAGAAAGATGGATGAATAATCATACATGTAGATGAGCCTCAAGCAAAGCTGTCCCATAGTTACTATTATTACTGTAACCACAGAACCACTTTGGCCACAAGATTTACTCCACTCTCTGCGAGTTTGACAGAATATTTGTATTTGCCATTCAAGCACTTACTGAAGTCTTAATACTTTTAGCTCTGAGCTCTTCACTGTCTGTTTTTCAGTAGAGTTGATTTGTTTCTCAGTGTCTTCGATACTCAATCATATGTTCATGAAATTGATTCATAAGAGTAATGAAAAACATAGTCACCTCATATTGAAACATTCTTTCATATAATATCCTTCATTAATCAATGCTTATGATTATTTTTTGTTATTGTCTACAAAATTGTCCCAACGTAAATTAATTTATCACAAGTTTTCTGACAATCAGATGAGATGAGACAAGATTGATTTATTTGTTCACAAGTGGCACATCTTTTTGTGTAAAATATCATATGAAAATTTCATGTTCAAGTTTGACCTCATTGTCATCAAAACCATTCATTCGCTTTTTTTTTTTTCCTTTCAAACTCATGGCCATAAATATAGGCACGTTATCATCATATGGCCTCAAAATCATTAACTATAAAGCCTAAAGATTTGCGATATTACTGTTGAAACAATTTTTTTTGAAAATATTATTTGACAATTTCATAGAAAAAGGAAGAAAAGGGTGTTTAATGTATCGTTATCCGGTACTGAAAAGAAAAAGAAAATCTTCTGGACGACGTATTTGACCTGTGAGGTTCCATACCCATGATCTTTATTGACTTCCAATGGTTTAATCAACTTCCGTTGTTATTACCTAACTTTGAAAGCTGTTTAATAGTGTCAAATGATTTATGACGCTTAATCTTTTTATACTGAAGTGAAACAAAACATCATTACCGCTGATTATTTTACTTACTCTCATATTATTTACTTACTCCCCTGGCTCTTTAAAAGAAGAGTAATAAAATTTTATTTATTTCTGAGGGACGAAGCTGTTTCTTGTTAATGTTTACTTTATTATTTGTTTCAATATTTATTTTATGAGAATGTTATTTTGTTTATATACATTGTGGAAGCAACCATAACCAAACCTTCAACTAAATTGTCTTTTGATAAAACCAACCAAAAATGTTCCTAGAATAAAACAAAATGGCTGATGAAGCTGGTTTATGATTGAGAAAAGTGACTGGTTTTAATACTAACTTTATCCTTAATAAACATTCCTATACAGGCAATGGTAATATCTTTGTTAACAAAGAAAGGATGTGACTGATGAAGAGCTGAGTGCATTTGAAATTATTTGAAATAAAAATGTGACAAACATTATGAAACGTATGGCAATGATAACTTCTGTTGACATGAAGAGCGGTCATTGTATGCTTTATAACACATTATGATTTGCTTTTTTTGTTTTTTGTATAAACAATCCATAACACGCTGATTATTTTTAATTTTACATTTTGTGATTTTAATGCTCACCATTCTTTAAATCTAATTTAAGAATTTTCAAACGTTACAAATGGCATATAGCTTTGAAGAGAAATACAACATGATTTTCATCGTAAATGCAGTTAGCCAGATCTTCTTAGGGTGAATGAAAATGTTAAATAATTGTGAAGATTACAAAATAAGAGAAATAATTTGCGATTTGGGGATGGATAAAGATTATTGAATGAAATTTAAGTAAGTTCCATCTGTTTCAGTCATTATCAAATGTCAAAGTTGCTATGTACAACTTGTATATCAGCATCTCTTTCATTCTTTTAAATTTTAGAATATATCATGTGATCATTGTATTTACTTTTAATATTCAAAATAAAGAAAAAGAACATTTGACTAACTTAGTTGTGGTGCTCAGGTGGTGTGAATGAAAATTAAATGTGAATGTTGTTCCTTTTTTCCCCATCATTATGATAATGTTGTTAATGTATACATTTCTCTAGCCCATGTATGTATTATATCTTTTTACAGTAAATGTCATGTGATCATTTTGAGATAAATTGTCTTCATACAGTACGCTTATGACTTCAAATTAGTTTTTACCATCAGTGTCTATATCTATCTTTCTACTTTGTTTTTTTATTTTTTTCTTCCTCTTCAAAGGCTATTAAGATTGTGTTTACTTCTTTCTCAAGAATTAATGAAAATATAAGAAAAACAAATTTAATGGTTGGTTCTCAAATAACACTTCTTCAATATTTCAGAATATAATGAAGATGCAGAGATTTTAATGAAGTTTTTTGTTTTGTTTTGTTTTTTGGTCTCAGATATGTTTCTTTCTGTTCCTTAAAGCCCAAATATAATTATTTCCTGATAAATTATTGAGAATATATTAGTAGGCTTACACAAATCTTATGAGTGAGAAATTAATCTTGAGAAAGTCTGGCAAGAAGCACTCGTGATTTTGGTGGTCATATAGCAAGGATTATTATACTTATTGATGCATTTTTGTGTTCTTTCTTCATGAAACTCTAAGATCTTGAGCTTAATGATTCATGATTTGTTTTTGAACTAGTAAGCCTTATTATCCCTCAGCATTTAAAAAAAAACAAAATTAACAGTTGCATTTTATCTTTGTTTATGATAAAGAGAGGATGCCATGTATGCTTTTTTTTTTATTGATCTTCAAAACATTTTTTTCACCATTAAATGTTAACAAAGAAGATAATATTTTTCTGTTTCTGATTATCCCATTTTGAGTGGGTCCCAAATAGGTCTAAAATTGTTTTTTTCTTTAAACACTGCTGTATAGGTTTTCACCCTTTAATACTCTCTCTCTCTTTACCTAATGAAAACAATTATAAAGTTCCATACATTTTTTTCCTATTCACCACGCCAGAATTTTCGCAAGGATTTGTTATAAACATTTTTTTGTATCTTTGTTGGACAAGAACTTACCTAATTTCTACATATCTCGTTGAAATTTTATCTTTAGTTTTTCCACATTAATTAAATACCCATAGTCCAAGTTTTTGAAGGTGCCATAGCTGATTAAAAATTTTGAGTTTTGAATTTGTGGGCGGAAATCCTAAACCATTAATTTTAAACTTCTATTTTTATGTTTATTTGTTCTACATTATCTAGTTTTTCTTCATTCTTTTCATTAGAAAGCATTCATCTTCAAAATGTTGATACATTGTCAATTTACTTTCACTGCTGGAAAAAGGTTCTAAGATTTTATCATAACTAGCATGAAGTTTAAAGACTTAAAGATGGGAAAAGAAAGCAACCGAAATAAATAGGAAAATATAAACAGCATGATTGATACTGGTCTTTATTTATGATAAGTCGGTGAGCAGTACTTGGCTCGTAAATTTGTCATGATATGTTCTTACGGTCATTCAGTAAGACTCTGAAAATATAAATAATTTAATCACATAGATTCGGAATTTGACGTATTCTTCTACATATATGTTTTGTAAAGCTCTCTTATTTTTGTCCATTTTATAAGCATTGGTTTTTATTGATAGTAAAAATAAAATCTTTCTTTTTTCTTTTCAACCCACTCACTTCAGAATCATTTACTACTTTTCCTTACTTTTGATATCATGATAGCAAAATTTGAGTATCTTTCCAAATCCTTTTGGTATAATATTAAATAAATTGAATATAGAATGTACTGGTATTGAGATTTCTTCTTCTTTTTTATATTAACGTAAATTGAGGTTCTCTACGCAATCTTACTAAAAATGTGTATGTGTGTTCAGAAGATGGGTTATAAGAGTTTACTTCAATTTTGCCTTCCTCTCTCTTTATTAAGGGGGAAAGGCTTGTAGAATATGAATTATGGTATAAAATGTTTACAAAATATAAATTTATTCCTTTTCCCACTGTTTCAATGTAAATTAATATTATTATGTTATATGTTTTATATCCATAAACTCCTAAGTAAATTGTTTATGTATGGCATTATCAAATTTTGGGTTTTTTGCGGGTTTTTTGTTGGGTTATTTTGTTTTTTGTTGGGTTTTTTTGTTTGTTTTTGTTTTGTTATGTTTTTGTTCTTTTTCAAGATTGCCTTTATCTTTGCTCAGCTGATTTTGAAATTTAATCTTTCCGTCGATGATTGTACTTTTTATGTAAAATATGTATTTACCTGGTATGAATGTTCAGCCATACCATGTGGGAAATGTAATATGTCTTGCTACAATTTCCAGAACCACTTGTTGTAGGTTTCACTTACATTCTTTGGTGACTTTA
Source organism: Aegires albopunctatus (assembly GCA_032466395.1). NCBI lineage: Eukaryota > Metazoa > Mollusca > Gastropoda > Nudibranchia > Aegiretidae > Aegires > Aegires albopunctatus. The sequence continues at coordinate 12,980 of JASKDV010252065.1, forward strand.
GTAATGCAATGCATTATGGAGTAAAAATGACCTTTTATGCTTTATACTATTGGCGTAGTAACCATGTTTATCAAGGAAAAGAAAGGAATGTTCATGCTAGAGTTACAAATATTGAAAGCGAAATATTGGAATGGTCTCGACATACGAGTCGAGTCCTTGGTCGAGGCTATTGGAACATTTTTCCTTACTCCACAAGGCAACTTGTCCAGTAGTAGCCTAATAATTTTGTTATCTGCATCAGCAAATGGAAAATAGCGTTGACTCTCTCGGGCAGAAACTTTACAGGGCAGTTTACCTCATCACAAGAAAGCGCAATTTAGGCTATAATCTCAAATTGGTATACTTTTAACCCTTTCGCTGCATTGCCCCAGCTTCGCTCGGGGTAGCAAATATCACCATAATACAAATACTTTGATTTTCCTAATATCACTCCTCCACACAGAGGGTAAAAAAGGTGTGCATAGTGAAGGGGTTAAATGATTGTGTTTCCATGTTTGAATTCATTATTTAAAAGGGTCAGATAAATCTTGATTTTTCTACCAATGATGCCAGTGACCATTTTGACAATCAAAGTCTTCAGTAATGTAGGTATGCCATATGGTATTTTCTTTGTGTCTTTGTTGTTTGGTGTTTCTTTTTTTTTTTCTTTTTTTTTTCAAGGTTGCCAGATAATTGAGGAATAAAGTGTGATTGTCTCCCTTTATTTGCTAAAAAATTCTTGTTCCATCATCAGACCATGTATGATGAGGGGTAAATGGCTACTGATGTTTACATTTAACGAATGTCTGTACAAATTTGTGTTTATTGTTGAGTTGGGTTTTATTTGTTGTGGGGTTTTTTTCAAGTCATTAATGTTATTTCAAATCATATACAAGCGTATTATTTTTCTCATGACATATAATGACATCAATTGTTGTAAAGGGATATTGTCATATAAATGGATAATGTTCATTATCATGCTTATGTTCATGTTGTGTCATTCTAGTTGCATTTCAATTACTTGAGACGATAAACCTGTAAGTCTATTATTTATTTTTCCAAGAATATCTGTGTTGTGTCTTTCCTGAAAACAGACTTGTCATTTCTTATTCTTGTCATACTATATATAAATTATTTTGTGAAGATCAAGGTGCTTACACATTTTTTTAAATGTTGAGAAATTAAACATTGAGAGATGTGTGTGTTGAAGCACTTTGTTGACAAATTGAATACGAGAGAATTGCAAATCATGAATAATGTATTAAAATATTTCTAATGTATGTTCATCACTTTTCATTATGATTCTAATTTTCTGGAGGGTCGTTTTTGTTTTTTGTTTTTTTTTTAATCAGGGAGATAGAGGGCACATGGATGTTAATGAAACATTTTTGCAATTTTGAAGATCCTCGTTCATGATAAAAACTCCACGTCAAATGGGCTAATTATAATTGGGGGGGGTTTTCACCAGGCAAATGATATTCACTCATACTTTTTAAATTACATTATACCTCTTGGAGATAATAATATTTACTTACTGCTTTTCTCTTTTGTTATTCATCTAATCTTTATGTTCAATCTGTATATATACAATAACTAAAACTATAACTGTATATACTTAAAAATATAAATTTTAATAAAATGATCCTTCATTGTAAATACTCACAAACCACATCTTATTTGTATTGTATGTTAATTCAATTCTGTCTAAAAATAGACTGATATCAATGAGAAGATTTATAAAATGTTTCTATAATTGCATATGAAAAAAAATTAATGGACTTTGTCAAGAATGTGTCAAGGTTTCTGTGGGTTGCTCATGAGTGCGGAAAAAGTGGATATATGTTATTTTAATGAATCTTACTTTGTCCTGTATAATGAATAACATGTATGAACTAAATATTTCAATTATCTGTAACGTTAATGTGGAATTTATAAATCTTTAAATGCAGAATATAGGTGAACAAATTTTAGTGAAAATTAGTATCAACATCTCTTTCTTGAAAATGTTATTTATTTAAGATTTTCTTTTGAATCTGATAAGAAAGCCTATGAGTCAGGCCTTTAGGTAATAGCAAAAGTATTACAATTCTTACTATTTTTGTTTATTTTACTTTGAATTAAGCATTTAATTACCACTGGAATTGGCAAAAGATTAAACCCTGATCAATTACCCCTTGAATAAGAGCAGTTTTATTACTGGGTGATGTAATTTTGAATAAATCCAGATATGAGATTATAGAACTAAGCTGTATTTACTTGTGTCCGTCTTTTAATATGTTTTTCTGTGATGAATCTGTCTGCCTGTGAACAATTGTTGAAGATCGTTGCAGGTGGAATCAATACAGAGGGACCTGGCACATATAAATTGAGCTTTAGTTTGATATTAACTTCTGGTGTAAATTGCTTAATTTTAAACCTCACATTCATTTATCAACTGATTGATTTTACTAAATATCAAAGAACTATTGATAGAATATGAAAAGCAAAATATTTGAAATTGGAAAAGATTTGAATTATACAATGATTTACTGCCTATTTAGTTTACATGGGTTTAATGATTCTTTCAAATTGCATAAAAGGATGATACTATTCTTCATGACCTGTGCTGTGTGAATCTGTGAGACATGTGATGAATTTTGGTGATATGTCTGTTTCTTTTTATCGTACAATAAATGATATATTTCAAAATTAATAACATTTTTCTGTTCTTTTATTTCTGTTCAAAACTGGAAAAAATGGATGGTTGGTTAGTAAATTGTTTTTCTTTTCCACATTCATCACAACAACAATCATTATCAAGAAAACAATAAGATTAAAAGGGATTGTAATCCACAGTCAGCATATCTCTACATGTCTAGTCTCATATCATACCTGGCACCATATCTCTCCTCCAATGTGCCATTTAACTCAGATGCTTTGTACTTTTTCAACTTTAGTGAACACCTAGCATAAATGCAGTAAATGGCTCACTTCGTGCAATACTTGAGGAAAGATATTAGCCTCAGCCCAATAACTCCTCATCATAGTAAAGACTGGAATTAGATCCTCTTCATGTCAGTGTCAATTGCAAACTGAGGCTCAGCCACAAAGTCATCAGATTTTAAGTTCGTCTTCAATTTTTCTAGACAGCATTTTTTAATTATCAAATATTTGGTAATTTGACATCTCAGCTCAGAAGGTAAATGTCTTTATCTGAGATAAAATAGTCTAATATTTGCAAAAGCTTTTTGATAATTAAAAATTGCAATGTGTCCCACAACCTCTTCTTTACACAGAGGTAATGTCAATTATACAAATAAAAGAAATATAATGAAACTAATTAATTACAAAATAGAACCATGCTTTCTGCATCTCAAACTGTCTCTCTCTCACTTACAAATCTTAATTCAGCCATACTATTTCTATCAATAACATAAAGATAAACACAATTATAACAACATGGAAAGATAGTGATAAACAAATTTATATTGCATAAGGACATAACAGAAAATGTACAACCCTGAGCTTTGTATTTTCAATAAATACAAATATCTCATCAATCTTACCCTTTCATTCGTGTTGAAGATAATGATATTGAATAATATGAGCTAGTCTATTAACGTATTCTCTAAGTAAAACCTATATAGATGAAGATGACAAAATTTATAATGATAATGAGAATCAAATAATCACAATGATATGTGGAGATGATGGAGAATTTTAATATAAATGAACATCATTCTCATTCTCTTTTGCATGCTTGACAATAATTGTAACCAAGTTACTTACACCCTGTACATTTCACTTTTCATTTTATTTCAAGGTTTGCAACTCACAGGCCTATAACCCAATGCTTATTTGGTAGTATTAACAACATTTTCATTTCCTGTTAGTCCTGAGATAAAATTAAAATCAGATGGTTCCAGGAAAGACATACCTAGTTAAAGCATTATGACCCTTCGTCATTCACCAAATCTTTTAATCCCTTTAAGAAATAAACATGGAGACAAATAATTTCTATTATACATAATATTAGTATATATCAAAATATAAATAACAACATGAGTGTTAGACTCTTTGTACATGGAATGCTTTTCCCATTTGTGCCAGCTCTTCTGCATACTTCTGTTTGTCATCCTCTATCTTTAACTCAAGTGCTCTTCTACGGACCTGGGAAAGATAGAAAAAGACAGGCTAGTCATCTTTGATGAGAAATAATGCATCAGTACAAATAAAAGTTGGGAAGAGATTGTCACCTCTTGGAAAAAATAAACTAATACCATGCAAATGATAGTTCATTATTGAATTAGAAATGAGAACAGTAAAAATTGACATAAAGAAAAGAGACTTAAACAAGGAAATCTCAAAATACTTAATGGGATAAACAATCACTACATGTGACTAAACATCATTTACATTAAACTTTTGAAATGTAGACAAAAATAATATCATTTAGGATCAAGACAAACACGATATTTTCATGTTGACAGTTTAAAAAAGAAGAGTTGATGCAACAGATATATCACTGATTTCATTCAATCAGGTAAAACATAATTTTAAAGAACCTTGACTGTTTAAAAAAGAAGAGTTGATGCAACAGATGTATCAATGATTTCATTCAATCAGGTAAAACATAATTTTAAAGAAGTTTGACTGATGGTCAATCCATCTAAAATAGAACACTTTACAAAATTCAATAAGAAGAAGCTTTAATTTAATTTAAAATTTCCAGACAAACACTGCTACATGTATAGCATAACATACCAATAAGCTAGCTTTGCCAACCATTTTGAGTTCATGCTGCAAATCATTTTGGGCCTGTTTATACAATTTTGCCCTGAGTTTGATGTTGCTTTTTTCAAACCATTTGTCGTGGAGTTCTTTTGAATCCACCCTGAAACAAAAATAAAATATTCTTCAATTGTAAGAGAGCAATACATATCTTGTTTTAGTATGGTGTGGAATATATACGACTGCATCATTGACCTTTACATACGGCTTAGGAATTTTCCAACTTGCTAAAATTACAGCTGCAGATTTTAGTGAAATACCTTAGAATGGCAAAGAAATGTCAAGTATGTTGAAATTCTTTACCTTCAAACAATTTTCAAAGTGTTTCATTTTTATGCAATTTCTTCCATTTAATTAATACATGCTATTCACAGAGAGCAAAATTGTGAATTAAATATACGTCACATTAAAAAAAAAAAAATTCCTTCATATTATTGATCAAAAGGACAACAGCAAAGATCTTTGGTCTCTTCATCTAAGAAGTGATTCAAATTCGGTTGTATAAACATCGTAGGGCTGTTAATGCAAGGGAGGAAAGAGGGTCGGAAAGAAAGAAAGAAAAAGAAAAAAAACTTTAACAATTAGTGAAGTAATAGTAACGTTAATGACTCACTCTTTTTGTTCTAAATCATTGATGAGCAATGAGTCATTAGCCTGAAAAGAAAAAGGGACAAATATATCAAAATATATACAAATTATCCTTTGAAGCTGTAGGCAATGAATGAAATATATCAATCAATGATTCCATCGTTGATTTTAATACTGTTTACAAAATGAAAACCCCTCACTTATGCAGCATTTTATTGAGAGGCATCCATCCATTAACTCCATAAATATAAAAATATTATGCATCAAATGGAACCCATTATGGTATAATGATTGTACACTCAATCTAAATCAACGTTAATTTATGATACAGCTACATTGACTGTATTGTTCCAATTGATAGTGGCTTTCCATATGTATTTATAATTAATCTTAACCTATATGTTACCTGCTTCCTCAAAACGGAACATATGTCACACAGACCATTTTGAGCTAGAGCAGTTTAAGTTAAAAGTAAAGGATTTTTATTTAGGGCCTCCTTTCTTTAAGCTTGAAATATGAAAATCTGCATGTTTAAAAAAAACAAACTTGAGTGTCAAATTTGAGATGTAAATCAATTTCCGAGCCGGAACACACAGGTATCAATAGAAATATAAGCTCCTCCCCTTTTCTTATCTACTAATCCCATGCCCTTTTCAAAGACCATCATGTCAAAAGATTGATATGAATGATGAGTGCACATGAGATCAGATTGAAAAATTTGAAATGCCTCGGCTTGACACAAAGGTGTGGTCTTTCAATATGGGTGTCGCCTCACTGTGTTAGAGTAATTCTATTTTATAATGTATGGACAGAACTTTGATTTCATCTAAGTAATGCTACACTGCACTTAAGTATTGAAGTAGGGGGAGGAGCAAAATGTAAGCTAAATAAGAAAATTTGCTTTGGCTAAACACCAAGCAAAATGAAATAAATGATATAAAATAGCTTATGTGAAAGATTTAATATTGATTTTCTATCAAGATTAGATTACCATGATATAGGCCCACTAAATCAATCCTAAGTGTATGCACAATTTGGTGGAAAACAGAAAATAGAATCAACTGCTGTTGAGAGTTTGTTTATCCATCCATCCTTGAACTGCTGAAAACAGTTCTCCATCTTTGATTGCTATTTTCTCAAATCTTGTTTCTGCAACCTATCCATTAAATACTCATATCTTTGCAACAAAGAGTCCTATCATCATAAATTTGGTATCATATTAAAATGCAGATTCTGGGCTTGCTTATGATATGGGCCTAGATCTATACACATTTCAAAACCCATAAAACTGACAAATGATCCGATTCAAAGAAACAGCTCACATATTCTAATTGCAAGATAGTTTTACGCCCAGGCTACTTTTTTCAGCAAAAGAGCTCCTATTTACTCAGTCACAATTGATACAGTATCAATTGTGACCGAGTGACTCGGTTACAATTGACACTACCATCTAGAAAAACATCTAAAACATAAATTAGGCTCAATGAAAATAAGTGAGCTGAAAATCAGGCTCTGTGTCACTGGATGTAATGTGTCACTAGGGGTAGATCAATATTCACTATAGATCTACATATTTACAATCAGTCAATGTAGAATCTACCACCAGTGAAACATTTCGTTCAGTACCACAATGCATTATATGATAATATCACCTTACTCATTTTCATTGAGCTTAATTTGTGCAATTCTTTTAGTTTAATCATGGTAACAAGGTTTTTTTCTCTTGAAATCAGTAATGTTTTGAATCAGGATTAGATCTAGATCTAGATCTATATCTAGATCTAGATTCTAGATAGACTAGTTTTAGGTTTTTGTGTTGGATTTTGTGGTTCTGTCACTGGACGTCGACAGCCATGTCACTCTAGATCTAATACCTTCAATTGTTTTGTGTATTCCTGATACAATCTACTGGGCTGGTGAGGCTGCTCATAGCGGAGATTTGTTTCTTTACTCATTTTACGTTCTATTCACTAAATTAGAGTCGATACGTATGATTGACTATAGAAATAAGCACTATACTCGGCCCTTAGACAACGGGAGTTGCATCAACAACATTGAAAACCGGAAGTTGATATGTTGCTATGAAAGCTTGTATTCAAAAAACTATGTCGGGCACAAAATAACGAGAAGAAAAACAAACCTTAAAACCAAACGTAGATTATGCAGCCGCAGCAAAGATCTAATTCTTTTTCCTCTTATGATCAAAATATGATTAATGGTATTTTTTCCCTTCTCATTTACATCACTTTAATCATCGATGGGACATAAAAATATAACCTCGTGATGATCGATTGAATTTCTCCGTTCATTTAGAAGTCTATTGAAGATAGGCTAACAGAATAAAGCATACTTTCTGTGCTTTCTCTTTATCAAAATACATCTTGTGTTGTTTTGTCGTGTTAAAATACTGTAATATGGCCGATGATAACAAACGATGAATAGTTAGATAAATAAATAAATGAATTAGTTAATCAATAGATAAATATGTAGGCCCTAATATGTGTGAATGAATCAAAAAGAAGACGGAAAAGGTTGAGAAAAGGGGTACATGTACTCTTGTCAGAGTATATGAGACGAAGAAGGCGTTATCATAAAATCAGAGTGAATTTTTCTTAGATGCTTGTAATCTTGGGAGGTAGGATGTTGCACCAGGTGACAATGGCGCTGAAAATAAAATCACATGTAATTTCTTTAAAAAAATCAGATCGACTTACTTGTACTCTGTACCGATGTTCCAGCTGGATTTAATAAAAGCCGTTTACCATCAGTAATATTAAAATATAAAAAGGCAAATTTGAATTCCTGCTCAATGAAAGGGGCCTCGCGCTATATCTTGTTTTTTGTTATTGTTGTCTTGTTGTTGTTGTTGTTTTGTTGTTGTTGTTTTTTTGTGTTGTTTTTTTGTTTTTTGTTGTTGTTGTTTTGTTTTGTTTTTTGGTTTTTTTTTGTTTTTTTTGTTGTTTTTTTCTTGGATAATAATCCAAGTGGATATTATGAGAAATAAAAATCATTTGCAGCAATTGGAAAGAAAGATCACTCTTTCTTCTTTTAAATTGGAAATTATATTACAGTTGCTCACCTTGTTTTGAATTTATTTCAGGTGAATCACAGAAAGGGACACTTCTTTTGTTTCACCTGTCAATTTATTTTTATATCTCTTGTTGTTGTTTTGTTGTTTTTTCTTATTCCTTATTTATTTATTTTTTATTTTGAGTTTCCAAACACCATCATCCTCATCATCATCATCATCATCATCATCATCATCATCATCATTGATAAGATTATAATCCCAGTAGTTGAGATTAATGATTAAAGATTAAGCCAAAACCTGAATTTCAGTTCCACATATAAAAAAAAATTATTTTGTATTAAAACAAACAAAGAGAGAAATTCAAATTAAGTCAAAGAATATTGCTATTATAAATTGAATATGTATAAATCTTATAAAGTGAGTACATATCAATGCGATGAAATAATTCACTAATCAAATAGGCCTCTATTAATCAATTAAAATAATAATTATTATTATTGTTAATGATTCACAAAACAAATTTAATGTAACTCTATATATATCTTAGGCAGATAGAACTGCACGTAACTCATGAAAATGTGTCTGATCCAGTCCTGGTATGTACGTTAAGGCTTTAATGTTAGCTTTAGATTTAGGGCTGGTCATTCAGTGACTTCACATTGTCATAAGGTGTGACAAGCAACATGGGATTCTTGAGTCATTCTTATTCCTCCCTAAAACAATAATAGACTTGTCGTTCACTCACTCATACGCATATAAAAACAACAATAATAAATACAATGTAAATTCAAAGATAGCTTTAATCAATTGTTTCAACTTGATAGAGGTTCATATAAGAGCTTATATTATGAGAAATGTTTATATGAAGATTTAAGACAACTGTATAGCTTTAAGACTCATTAACTCAAATATAAAGTTTACATAAGCATGAATCACAACGAGAATAGAAATTTTACTTAAACAAAATTTAAGTATATAAAATGCAAGAGATATCAAATCATAATGAAATGACCTTGACTGATTGCAAGAAGTTAAATATTTCCAAGACACTTATGTGTATCCATTAAAAGTATGGTTTTAAGTCCATAATAACTCTGGTGGAAGTAATATCTTGCCAGCCTGGTGTACAATGATAAAATGAGCATTGGCGTCTTAAACATTCAAGACGCCAATAGACATAAAAATTATTAATACATGTAAAGAAAGATAAGAATTATACATAACTGCACAATGAAGTATTGCTCAAAATGTATGATTATGTTATGAATGATGGGAATCAATTCACATTGAAAGCAGATCTAAAAGAATCAGATTTCAATGAGGATTTGAATGATACAAAGTTATTACACTTTTTGTCTGTTCTGACAAAGAATTCCATACCGAAGGGGCAGAGTGCAAGAAAGTATGCCCAGAGAGAAAAAGATTTGGTACGAGAACGTTCCAAAAGCAGAGAGTTTGATGACAGAAGTGATCGGTTTGGGGTGTATATATTGATTAGAATTAAAGTCTTAAGGTAATCTGGGGAAATACCATGGTTGCAATTAAGGGCGTAGGGTGACCCTTCCAATGAGGTACGCAGAATATAATTATAATGAAGAATTGGCGTTTTGAATTATTGCAATGATCAAGATTTGTTCAGGAGAAAAGTGATACATGTATATTATACTTCATGCAAATCCATTATGGCTTTTAACTTAGCTCTTTGATGTTAACTAATAGATTCAATAACATCAACACGTGTTGGTGTAGATAATAAGGCAAATTTCATTTATTTATTTTCAGAAACATCGGCCTTTGATTTGCCACTAAGATCGAGGTCTTATGACTTAACGGTCTGCCAGTTTATCTGCAAATTATTTCATTCAATTCAAAATTCAGAAGACGAAGAAGAGATCACTCTGATGTACGATATCGTTAGTTGGGGATTGGGAGTAGATCTGCTTTCTTTTCTTTCTTTCTTTTTTTTTTTTTCTTTTTTTTTTTTTTTTTTGGTCATTTCTTGGTCAGTTTAGTTTACTGAGTTATATCTTTGTGACTTTTGCAACTGGCAACGAATATCAAAACCCAAGAAAATGCATTAATGTGTTGCTTCTTTGTCAATTTCGAATAAGTTTTCCCCTCTAATAAAATGGTTTGACCCAGCCAATGTAGTAAAAGTATTTTTATGCGTGTCGCCCAAACTCGGACACGCAATGCGTATTTCGAATACATAGATAGGCGCTACGCCCCTGGTTGCAATTAATGACAGTGCATGCTATTATAAAAGCAACTTTCTTCTCAACGGGCAGCCAATGTTCCAAAGCTGGGGAAATATGATTGCATTGTTAGATCTTCATGACGATGTGCGCTGCTTTATTTTGGAGCACTTTGGTAGACCGTAGAGAAGGGAATTGCAGTAATCCAGTCTACTCGTTATGAGGGCATAGACTAACTTTTCATCGAGCAGATTCCGAATATGAAGGACACGTTTAAGAACAAAGTGGATTGTTTATCATAATTTGGTGACATGAAGAGCACAGTTGGTATCCTGCTTTGCTTCACGATCAGCTATTGATAGTGGTGCGTGCATCTGCGCTAAGATCTATGATAATGTCAGGTTACATCGTGAACGGATACGATCAAAGCACAGAGCCCTGTAGAATGTCAGAATCCAAAAATATAGTTTGGAACAAAGTGTTATCTCCAAACCCTTCCCTTGTTGACGGTCAGACAGACGGTCTTTGTCAACGAGCTAGTGTATGTGTGTGAAAAGTAGGGAAGGGGGGGGGGGGGTGATTGTTTACTCTAAGAATATTGAATGCTTATTTTGGCCGCATTTACGATGGTTTGAGTTCTATCTCGATAATTTTATAATACACTGTATTGGTGAATAATCAATTATCTATATATGTTTAAGTAGTTGCAGTGAGATTTGCAGTAGAGTTGCACAGAGAGAGAATTTTTGTTACGTTGAGGATAGTATTGAGTTTTGTTCCATTGTTTACATCGCGTGTTGCTTAGTTTGTTTATTATATTCTGTTATTTGTGAAAGCTTTATCGAGATTACTTACTTGTGTATTATATAATTCAATAAAGTATTCATTCAATTGGATCACTACATCATCAGTTCATTTATTATACACGAGGAATCTTCAAATTGAGACAAATTGATACGACCATATATTTGGTCTTACTATTGAAGTTGGTTCAGTCAGTATTAATACCCATCGTGATACAATCACCACCACCATCATCATCATTATCATCATCATCATTGTAACGATATTGGAGATGGTTGGAGAGAATACGGTCATCATATGATGATGATGTAATATTAGTTAAAAGGGTGTCTCCATATCGCAATATATTGGTGATTTGTAGTATCGCCTTACATATCGCAAGATTGCAATATACTCGTAAGATTTTGGATTTGATTATCACTCACAAGTTACTCCATGTAGCGGTATTGCGGTATAGGAGATGGATAGCTAAGATGTTCGACTGCAAATAATGGCAAGAGGTTAAATCAATGATTTCAAGACCAGATAATGTAATGCCAGCTGGAAATGTTTATATATGAGTTGCAATGTTAAATTAAAATGATCCATCATCATCACAATTAAATACATGACATGTAACCCAGACATGATAAAAACAAAATAAATATCATCTGGCATGCAATTCACAGTTCCATCAAAAATATCAAAGTGGTTATTTACAGAGTCGGGTCGCGCTAACTGTACACAGTCATACAGAGACGATTCGCTATACAAACCAATTACAAACTGGTATCATATTAAAAAAGGGAAGATTACCCATCTCGCGAGATCTCAACTTGAGACTCGACTTTGGATAAATGTATACAGTTATTGCACTCGATTCTGAATAAGCGCAGCCTAAAATATAGCTTCATGCATAAGAGAAACAGTAGAATTCTTGAGATATCTTCATGCCATAATCTAATTCCTCATCGCGACTTACATCCATTTGCGCGGAATTATTAATAATCTAATAATTACATCTTTGCGTAGGCTACAAGAATTTATATGAACTAAAGCGAAACTCACATACGGAAACTAAATAAAGCGAAACTCCTACGGAGGTAGTAAAGGCATTGTTGAGTACATGGTGGTAACTTTTTGACTGACTCGAAAACCAGCCGGCAATTGGGTCATATGACACTGATGCACGGGGTAAACATAGGTCTACTCACTAAAGATCAACGGAAAATTATATCTTCGAATAAAACGTATTAATGTAATATTGAGAAAACAATCTTCATCATCATCGTCGTCGTCATCATCATCACTGTCATCACCATCATCATCATCATCTTCATCACCATCATCATCAGTGTCATCATCATCTTCACCATCATCAACATCATCATATTGCCATCATCATCATTTTCATCATCATCATCACCATCATCAGTGTCATCATCATTATCGTCACCATTAACAACATCATAAACTTAATCGGCAACATCGTCATCATCATAATCACAGTCATCATCATTACCACAATCGCAATCAATGCTAGTCTCCTTATACGCGACACGATGCAATGTGATACGAAGCGACTATCGGCGATGGCTAGCGACCACGCGTAAGACCCGTCTCCTTTTGCGCGAAGTGTTGCAAAGCTCATGGCGACCAGCCGCAGGATCCAGCGATCGACGACTAGAGACAACAAACGATGAAAGGTATAGAAAAAGTCAATGCCACATGTATATCATCAAGATGAAAACGATGAAGTTCTCTTTTATGTGCAAGATTATGTGCAATATTGTTGTTATTCTCCCAGCTTTAAAAAATGAAAGCATGACAACATAGATAATGGGTATATCAGATGTATCGAAGGACATAATCATGGACTTTTTCATGTTTGTTGATGGAATAGGAATTAGACGCAAGGACCAGATGAAAAATTATTTAAAGTATAAAACATGAAATACGCATTGAAAGAAACAATATCAATAAAAACGATGTTGATGTGGTGGTGTTGGCGGTGGTGGTTGCGGTGGTGGTAGTGGGGATGACTCAATTTAATTATATATTTACATTATTCACTCAGGCCAAAGCAAGTAAAATTTATATTAAAACCAGCCATTCCCCCAATCAGTGTTGTGAGTGGTCTTCATAAATCGCTACATGACTCCACAGAGAACGACGGGCGTAGACGACTTGGGGTTGCTTCGCGCAAAAGGAGATGGCTTCACATAAATTATATTGATATATTTTGGAGCGATAATCGCATCGCCTAAGTGGCGCATAAGGAGCGCACTCTAAGATGAACTTAAAAGGCGAATGTATGCGTATGTAAATACATTTACATAAGAATGGTTGAAGGACTAACAGTATGGTAGGTTCATTAGATACTGAACGAAAACTATTTAGATATGTTTCCGTGTATACACACAATAATTGATTTTACAAGGGAAACAATTTGTGATTTTTATAGTAGTCGGACAGATTATAGAATCGTAGACGTTCCTGACAACCCAAAAATAATTGAAATAAAGAGTCGATCAGGGTGATCGAGGTCGTGAATATTGAGTCAAAATTAGAAAGCAACGCGTTCTGTTTCCACGGTTCTATTTTTACTTTCTACTTTTCGATAGGGTGTTTCAACGATTCTAAAATAGAATCGAAATTAGTACGGCAGTATTTTCGATTCTAATTTTGAGTGAATTCGCCGTTTAGAACATGCCCTATCTCCTTGCCTATTTCGTTTCTAATTGTACATGTTCATCACAGGCCTCGGGCCCTAGATCTGGCTCGTGCCATTCATTCTCATTCATTCTTTCAGAAGACAACA
>JASKDV010252066.1:0-17365 GCA_032466395.1 Aegires albopunctatus
AATAACAAAAGATATTAAAACAACCAGAACAATAACAAAAGATATTAAAACAACCAGAACAATAACAAAAGATATTAAAACAACCAGAACAATAACAAAAGATATTAGAACAACCAGAACAATAACAAAAGATATTAAAACAACCAGAACAATAACAGGGCAGATAAAGGAACATTGCATGTCCAATAAAGTCTATCTTCCTTTATATCAAGTTAAATTAATTAACTCTGTAAAGAAATACCCTCTGATTACAGACAAAAGTTACATGCAACACACCCCATTGGAGTCTTCCTCTTTTCCTTAATTCTTTGGTAAGTCCAGTTCAAAAGAAAACTTAAAATTCCAACAAAACCAATCTATAGAATGGAACCCCATTGGATTCTTACTCTTCTCATTAATTCTTTATCGCGTCCTGCTCAAAAGAAGAATTTTGAAATTCCCGCAAAACCAATCTGTAGAATGGGACCTCACATGTCCTTATACTATTTCAATACTATTACACTCTTTCGGTCCTTAAAAAAAAAAAGAAAAGAGAAAAAAAGAAGCATCATTTAGCTAAAAAGAGTTCACGGGGAAAAGGGGCGACTAACCTGTCCAACACCTCCACTTCCGGAGTGGATGAGAATACTTTCTCCCTTCCGTATCCTTCCCCTAATGACAAGAGCGTAGTATGCAGTGCAATAGACAACGGGAACAGTGGCAGCGTCTTCCATGGACCAAGATTCAGGAATGTCCCACAGGAACCTCTTTGGGGTGTCAACACTTGTGGCCAAACCCTTCAGGCAAAAAAATTGGTTTTGTGTGAACCCAAGTAGCAAATTTTCTCATTTTTGTTAAATTTTAAAAGAAAAGAAAGAAAAGAAAAGAAAATAAATGAAGAAGAAATAAAGAAAAAAAAAGAAAACAGAAAAATTACAACCATGATATGAATTATAAATCTCTCAAATAAGATTAGATCTGCAACCTTTTCAAAGAGAAAAATCTGTCGTTGTCAATAACAACCGATATAACAACAATTTCTATAAGATAGGAAGAAAGTCGTCGGTGCTTTAATAGCAACCATTTGTATAACCTATGAAAACTGAAATTGAATTAACTTTAAAAGCAACCACTTGTATAACCTATGAAAACTGAAATTGAATTAACTTTAAAAGCAACCACCACTTGTATAACCTATGAAAACTGAAATTGAATTAACTTACTCAAAGAATCACCAGATATTCATCGTTAACAATTTGGAATCACTCTCTACCTTAATAACAAGTTTATAGTTTTGCTCGTCAAAACCAGTCAACCATAAATGATTATTTCAGAGTTTCACCCCATTAACAAATCAATGTAATGCAACATTGCATATCTGATAGTTATTGCTGCTACCTACATCAAGTGGGTCTGGCAGGTTTGAACACTGATCAAAAGAAGACGTGAATAATTACCTTGGCATTCAAAATGCCCATAACCCGCTTGCCCTTGGAATCTCGTCCAGAAAACTCCATCCCCAAAACACAGTCTTGCGTGGCCATGTCGCCAGGGATTGCATCTGGCGGTAATTTTCCTGTAGCCAGCATGACGTCACGGAAATTAAGGGATGTGTAGTAAACACCGCACAGTTCTGTCTGATGGCCGTTCATATGGAAATACTTTAACGGTGATTCTATCCACTTCAAGCTGGACAAATCACCTCTTGTCATCACATTCACATAGGCGTATTCACAAGACTTTTCTCTGGATTTCGTATCTGGCAATAAAATAAGAATATTTCAATGAAGAACATATTATGTTTAAAGCTCCTTATAAAATCACTGACTACAATTTGCTGATATCAATTACAAACACACTTTTCATGTTCTTCACAAAGCTGGCTGACTGTAATTACAACAAGACAATGCAATAAAAGCCAAGACATAGCTGGCAATTAAGGCGAAAAATTGAATCAGAAGCACAATTGAAGAGCGTTTTTCCAAAACTCAGTCTAAGAAATGTACAATTTCATGACAAATTTTTAAAATTAGTGATAATTCTTGGTAGAGAGGAAAATCATTAGATATTTGCTAGGAAGTACTCTTAGTTTGAATGATTTTGAGACTACAAAAGTGATCCATTTTGAGATATCCCATTAGAATTTTGTACAAACGATGTTGAAAGATAGGGCTGTCAAATTCACTGTAACTGTAGTTATTGACTTTTGGAAAAATGCTCTTCCATTGTATATTGATATCGGATAGGAAAGGAAAGTGATTGATTTGGTGATTGCAGGTTCAATTCTTTCTTGCTTCACTAGATTTTTTTCCATTTCTTCCTTTGTAAGAATATTGTCTTTCTCTCTTGGGGGTTATCCTATATCATACTACATAAATCTATTGAAAAGTCATTGATTACAGGCTAAGGTCCCTTGGCAATAAGCGTTGTATAAGCGGGCGCTTTAACTCTATCTTATTGTTTTCATTTTCTTTTTATTTCTAGATATTATGACTAAAACTATTTTATTGTCTCTATTTGCAGCAAAATATTGTGACAATCGTTTTCACTCCCCCGTCTTTCATTTCCATATCTTACTTCAAAATCATCTCCACATGAGAGACTCGCAAAATAAATAAATAATAAAAAATCGACCAATAGGACAAAAACAAAAAACAAAACCAAATACTATCATGTTCTCCATGCCAAATGTGATAAATATTTTGATTACGTATAAAAACTATTTCTTTTAAAAATTCTGCTCGTATCCTTTTTCATGTTTCAAAGTTTTAATCTACATGTTTACTTTATAAATGCAGAAATGTCACTTTTGCTCATATATATACTTTTATGTCAAGTTATAATTCTCTTGTTTATCCATTTCTGTCAAATGGATTTCCCATCAGGATGAATAAATATTATCATACTATTTTAATAAACGTATGAGGTAAATATTCATTATTTTAAGTTGACACAGGCTTTGAACCAACATTCCAAAAAATCTGAATGTGACCAAATTTTTGCAATGATAATAGTCATCTAATGTGAGAACCTCATTAGCAATATATATGTCTATAAATTATCTATCTTAATGTTTCTATTTTACTTCCGGCCACAGGTTTTGAAATCCATTCACCCCTAAGCAAGCCAGGGCCTATGTATCAAAACCAGAGGTGTGTTGTGCATATGTGCGTGTATGTTAGGCGAGGCGAGAGAGGACTAATATTCTTTGTCGTAGAAGGGCCTATCTTTCTAACACTAACAATGTGTCTGTTTAATTATTGCAAGCAATGCTGCAAAGGATCATCTAGTTATTATCTTGCCAAGGCCTCAGAGTGCATTACACACAAAAATACCCTCCAAAAAAACAACAACAACCCCCAAATAAAAACCAAACAGACAAACAATAAAAAAGGAGGAAAACTTAAGTTGTTCGCTTATAGCTTATCCCCCAATGTCTAAATCCATGAGATAGCAAAAAGTCAAAGGGGAAACACGCGAAAACCATCTCACCTGTACATATTGAAATGTGTTTGAAGCTTCCCCATTTGCCATCACGGAAAACGTTCATGTACAAATCCTTCTCCATCATCGCCAAAAAGTCAGGGCTGCTGGTGTCAATGGTAGGCACTGAAGACTTGTCATTCAAGTTGCTAACAAAAGCAAACCGGATCTTCTCTCCTCCTGTTTCAAGACGCAAGCAATTGGCCAACCCCACAATGCCGCTAAGTCCATTTTTGGAGATGAGCCACAAACGTGTTTCCTCTGGTCCGTCGTCAATTTTTTTCATTTTGGATTTTAAATCTTCTAACCAGGTGCAATCAAGATCTTCGACTGAAAAGAAAATGGGTGATGGTTTCTGTTGGGGCTGTTTTCTCAAAAGGAAAAGGGTGGATAAGAGTTTGTCCGATTTTCTGTAAATAAGATCGTAACCGTGACGAGAGAACACCTCCACCCAAGATTTTTCAGTCAGGTAGCAACCACACATCCTACATTTATCCTGAGAATCGTCAGCCAATTTTTCTGATAACGCTTCTAAGGCTAAATATAACGGAAAATTGTCTGTTATTTCCTCAACTAAAAGAAAACCTTGAGGGGACACCATGGAAGAAATCTTATCAAGAGTAGCGTTAATGTCTTTTTGTTTGTGAAGGACATTTTTCAGAATGATTAAATGGGACTGTCCAGGGGGTGCTGAAGTTGAGGTGCTTGGATCCCATTGTGAAGCTTTGACCCCCATTGCTTTGGCTTCTTTACTCAAAGGAGAGCTGTCAGCTGCTGTGTAGTTCACTTTTAGCGTCATGTGCGTTTTCAACCAAGGAAGGATGGTGCGATAGAGATTACTTCGACCGGCTCCTACCTCAAAAATATTCAACTTGCTGGCCAAAGTATTATCCACAGCAATATCTATTGCCGGCTTGAGAATTTCTTCTTGGTCAAGATTTGAAAGAAGTTTATCCGTCTCCAAGTCACTTTGAAATGATGATACGATGTTTTGTACATTTGCAGTAAATGTGTTGTCAATGGGAAGAGCAAAGATTTTCTGTAGAACCTGAGCCAGACCAGAGTTGGGGCCATTAGGCGGGCAGTCGTTTTTATCAGACAGCTCATTGCTATGCACAACATCTTGAAGCAAAGATCTATTGGGTAAAAGATTGTTATTCTCCGCCCCTATAAGACTCTTCATAGAGTTCAGGGCATAACTGAGACAGTTGGCAGCGTAATCAGAAAGAGACGAATTGCTGAGATCATCTGAATATGGCACAAAACAATACTGTTCAAGAGTAGGGGGCGTTTGCAAGCCCCGTTTGGGAGCCACAGAGGCGTGCAGACCTTGAATTTCAACACCACCGGCAACTGTCATGTCTAATACATTGTCGTAAAAGACTGGAACGCCTGAAGAAGAAAAGAAAGATGCAGGTCAGCATAGATAGGTCTTGAGAATCATTATATTGAAATCCTAAATACTCTAAATGGGGAGGAAAATTTATGAGCGTATGAACAAACACAATAATGAATCTCTTTAATATGACTGGTGGTTTAAATAAAGGTATAGATCAATTAAATATGAAATGATTTCAGTAAATAAAGTTAAGAATTTGTAGAAGCTGAATATCCCGCTGAGGAAAGAATGACATTTTTACTTGAAAGAGAAGGTACAGCTTCATCAGCATTGACAAAGTTTAATGTTTAGTAAATACAACCTATTATCTGTGTCATACTAAACATCAACTTTCATTTAAATGATAAAATAATTATAACAGGCCTTTCACCAAACAGATTCATAAATATATCGACAGCACATGGCAATGAAAGTCTGCGCACATTAAAAATTTAAGTACACACAAGTAAATATTGATTGTTTGCAATGTGATTTAGGCCTACCGGTATATAGATTTCTTTCGCACATGGATACATTTCTGAGCACATGGACTGTGAAAAATTATAGGGAACATTGATCGACAGTCACTAAATGATAATGTTACCTGCAACGGTCAGTTCCTGCAGGAAAAACTAATTTGCTTTAGCTAAGAAGTTTAAAAAATTCTCTAGTGACAATTATAAAGCAATTTTGAACACAGCAATTCAAATTCATCAAACAGAGATGGAACCAAGCTTCGAAAAAAAAAAACCTGAACATTTTTTTTTTGCCTGTTTTACCAATGGACAGATGTCCAATACCTTCAATTACGACATTATAAGAATAATTTAAAACTTAAATACATCTGATCTAGATGAATTTCTAATACAAATATAATGTAATATAATCATTACATAGACATATCCTATTATTTCTTCCAAGTATTTTTGCGCGTTATAAAAAAAAACCCCGGAAATCTGGAAAAACCGAAAGAGGTTCCATCCCTGATCAAAGCTACGACATTGATGATTCAAAGTTAAATAGAAAACGTTCATCTACCATTTGGCTCTTCTCCTTCCCCAGGACATGCTGGGTGAATTCTAGGGTCAACTTTAATGGACTTTATTCTCGTGGGGAGTCGCAGAGAATTGCCAGGCATTGACAAAATCTGAATCTGGAGCATCGTATCCATGAAGGGAATCCAACGGCCATTCCAAGTTAACTCCCCTGTCCGACCTTTGGTTCAATGGAATATAAAAAAACACAAATCCATCAATTCATGAGATATTGTACTCCATTTCCATAAAATACAATTTCATCAAATTATAATACATGGCTATTTCAATCCCACCCCCCAAATCCCCTATCACTGAATTTCATGCACATGATTAAACGTATCACAAAGAAAAAGCGTGTATTGTTTGAAGTTTGCTGGTACCTTTACGTTGTTCATGTTAGGGCTGGTGATTAATTTCAAGAACTAGCAATTATCCGAGATTACCTGTTTTGCTTGCTTTCTCAATGCCTTGGAAGGTGAGCCCGTAGTCGTATCCCCTCAGACGTAGTTCTTTGTAAACTTCTTCCCGTGTAAGCTGAAATTCGGTGGTTTCTTTGCTTTCCTCTATTTTCTGCACATCTGGATACTGATCTCTGTCCATAAACTGTCCGTCGGGCATGGACACAAACCCGCTGACAGTCATGGAATCATTTTCACATATTTCAAATTTTCCTGTGGCTGGCATAATGCTGACTGTCAATGACACCGTTCCTGGGAATGGAAACAAATTTCAATGCTTTTACCAATAGTTACTTTGTCATAATAAGCAGTATACGTGTATATTATCAATACTTTTAAATTATCACAATTTTTTAAGATTATTTATATCACTGGCTCTTAACTAAACAAAAAAAAAATGTGTGATATTAGAGAAAGATATGCTAGTGCACAATTTCAACAAAAAATAATAAAAAATTGGGGAAAAAAACTTTTTTGTGTCAAATGTATTTCGTTGTGCCATTAATGTCTTTCGATGAAAAGCTGAAAAGAATGTTTTCCAGATGGATGAAACACTACCAGTTTTCAACAACAACAACAACACCAAAATGCTTGTAACAATAACCACTCAAGAGTGCCAAACACAGCAAAAGGAAAATTGATGACATTCATAGGAAAGGCGGGGGAGACCTCCAATTTTTAGGGCATACATTATACGCATGTATTATATAATTCCTTAACCTTCATGACATATGGAGTCAGTAATAATGGAGAAGAAAATAGCTCTAATGAAGAACACCAATTTTGTTAGATCTAGTATCATTCCATCATAGACAATAATTAACTGTCAATATAGTCATAAAACTGGCATGGTGGCCAACCGGTTAAGCCGTTGGACTCACAAGCAAAAGGTCGCGGGTTAGAATTTCATAGGAGACACTGTGTTTAACTTTTGGGCAAGGTTATTAACAAATTGCCCACGTTTGCGGCACTGTTCTTATGGCCGACGCTCAGCAACGGTAAATATCATAAGACAAATTTCTCTTCAGGGATGAATAAGTTGAATTATATTCATTTTTATTTTATTTAGTCAATAGTCCCAATGTCAGACTCTCTTAACGTCTTACACAATAAATGATGATACACAAATAAAAAACAACCCAACAACCCAGTGAAATCCTTTTTTCCAGTAGAAAGACCTGCCATTGTCAGCTACAAAATAGTAATCCTGTCATCTGTCACATCACTAGTCTTCAGCATCAGGTCTGAATTTATATGGGCAGGATGGGGGGATATTGAAAGAAACCTGCAATTAAGCCTCATCATTTTCTTCCTCTTCACCACACACTCACCTGTAGAAGGCAAAACAGTGGCTCTATGAATATGTACATCTTGAAAGACAACTGGCATTTGTTCGTACAGCAGACCTTTCAATCTGGCCAAGGCCTTCCACACAAGGACGAGATAACCTGTAGCTGGATAAAGGACGCGGCCGTCAATTTTGTGACCCACCTGAAATGAGGATAAAATGAATTTAATCTCATGGGTCAAATTTACTTATTGGTCAACTACATCTTTTAAAATATAAAAATCGTGAAATGGCAAATTATAAAACATTGTATAAACCTTTACAAACTTTATTGTATATACCTATTAAGTTACATGTCGTTGGTGTAATTCTCTAAACACTTATGTCCGCTCATAATGATAACAGGCTTAAATGTTTAGAGAATTACACTGACGATGTGTAATCATCAACAGATGAAAATATAAAATTCATAAGTGTCACCCACCAAATAGTTTTCTTCAGATTCCTCTGAGGCATCAATATCAAAAACAGCATCAGCCGACTGCGCACCTCCAATGGAAGTTGGGAATCTGTCTCCAACGGGAGCATCCCATTGAGAAGAATGATCCCAGATCTTGGATATACACGAAGAGATCATAGGAGTGTTTCGAGGGACGGGGAATTCAACGGGTGGGTAGGCTTTAAGAGGATTCAAATCCATTCCATTGGCAAAACATCTAAAAGAACAAAGGATTAAAAAAAGATGGGATTATTTACTATGAAAAGTCAACTTGACATCAATGTTAAAAGGCCTTGTGCAGCCATGTCAAACTCCAATAGATAGAGAAATATTATGATTATCTGATATGCACTATACAAATGCTTTCCATTATCATTATTATCATTATTATCTGACTCAAATACCAACAACAACAAAGATAACAGCAATAACATTAGCAACATGAAATATATTTCCTTTATAGCACGTTACCGTTATCTTGCAATATACAAGCTCAAATGCAATATCTACATACAGTCTGGTCTCTCTAATCCGGACTTATGTAATCCAAACCAATTTCTTGGAACGTATTTTTACAAAATTATTTCTTAGTATTCCATAATCCAGAAAATTCTGTAATTCTAACAAATTGCCAGGAACAGAGGTGTTCAGATTAGAGAAACCAGACTGTAAATTTCTATTTTATAATTAAAATATTGAAGCGATGAAATACATATCAAATCTAAATCAATCCATATTCTCAAACTTACTTTCCCAATGAGGCAAAAAAGTATTCAATGTTATTCTCATGAAATCTCTTCATGCAGCCGACAAAGACGGCGTTGGTGCTGAGTGATCTTTTAAGAATGGCTTGTAACAAACAGTGGGGAGCAATTTCAATGGCGATGGCATTGTCCGGCACTTTCTGAAGTCCCTCCTGGAAGAGAACGGCACTGACCAAGTTGTTGACATGATAGTCAGCCGAGGAGAATTTGGCTAAATCTTCATGCCAACGCGCCTCTGGAACAGACGTACTGACCCATTTCGACGATCTCCTTTTAGGGGTGATGACCTGATGAGAAACAATTTTCAAAGTTATTTACTTTTCAATTTATTAAATTTTAATCTTTGGACATATTCCTGATAGGGCAAAGTCTGCGTTCCTCAAATATCAAAATTCATGTCCATGATACAGGCAGATAAACTAGTGGATTTATTTAATTTCTGCTCCAAAAAATGTCTGCATCCTTCAAGATAAAAGAAAATTGCCTTAGAGGAAAAGCTCAATGACTGATATAATTGGGAAAATTAAGAATAAATTCATTTAAAATTCTCAATGCTATTGCAAATTTGTGTTTGATATACTCACCTTTTCGAGAGCAGCTTTCAGTTGTGGAGCAATATCATTCATATAGTAAGAGTGGAAAGCAACATTAGAAGACTTGACATCCCTGGTAAATACTCCCTGGGCCTTCAACTCTTCCACAAACTTGGTGGTGGTCTCATAAGGACCTGAAATCGTCACGGTATCAGCTGAATTGTGACAGGCAGGAACCACTCCCTCTGGGCAAAGTCTCTTGCATTCTTCCCAAGATAAGCCTGATTTACCACGGGAAAACAAGAAAACATCAACTTAGTCATTTATATGTCAATGGTAATTCCAAAAAAAAATCATTATACTACTTGTAATATGTAAATTTGCTGGTATTTCTAAATCTTAAAATGCGAAGACAGAGTGAAAAATAGTTTTTATCTTCCCACTTTACATACCAACAGCAGCCATTTTTCCAGCCGGTAAGGTAGCCTCTGCAATACATCGACCTCTCCAGTAGGCAGCTAAAACGGCCTCTTCGGCAGTCAAGGAACCGTCGGCATAGGCGCATCCTAATTCTCCAACGGAATGACCCACAATGCCATCCGGCTTGATGCCAAGAGACATCAAGAGATCCACAAGGGCAACCTGGGAATCATTTCAAAATCATCAATTCTAAGGCAACATGTAAAATCTTAAGGCTGTCACTTTATATTTGTATCGTTTATGAAACACCAGGAAAGAAAGAGGGAGAGGTATAGAGATAGGAGGTAAATAATTTTTATGCTGTTTTAGCTTCAGCCCTAAAATAGGATGCTTACAATTATACTTTAACCCTTAATCTTCAAACAGTACTGAATCGGTCTGACTAAATATCAAATGCTATCCCCTTACTTGAACCTTAACAAAAATTAACCAGAGCTAATTGAAATTCATGGCCTTCATTTATACTATACTTCAAAGAAATTAACTATTGTCACACAGACGACTAAGGACGGAAAACATCATTCAACTTACCTGCATTGATGCTATTCCAATGAAAGAGGGAATCGTTTGGTCAAATGTCGTCTCGTCTCCGTTCATGATGAGGTCGTAGAGATCAACGTCATACCGACTTAGGGTTTTGGTTGACTTCATAATGGATTCCCTGAACACGTCGAGCGCCATCATCTTGCGTCCCATCCCATGCCACTGTGTGCCCATTCCGGCAAATACAAACCAAATCGGACGAGGTTCTGGTCCATTTTTCTATCAGAAGAGACAGAATATTAGATAAGGTTGATAATTATTATTCGTATACAACTAGAAAATTAATTTGGGTGATGTGTCATTTTGTTAGAAACAATGCACATGAAACAAAGTCATAGCATAATCTTAACAATTATCATCTGATTAAAGTCGTATTATGATTTCCTTAATCAAATGCAAACAATTCTTTCTTTCACATAAACAATGACCAGTGTATGTGTTTTAAGATTTATAAAACTTGCAGCAGGCATCAACTATCCCTCAAGGCCTCAAACATGTCGCAAAAAGACTTTTTGTCAAGCTTTCGATTTAGCCTCTCATGTTGCTATTTATGCCTCAGTACTTCTTTAACTTATATGAGCAAAAACAGTTTTTGTATAGAATCTCTATCTTTTGAATAAGATAAAAACAAAATCTTAATCAAGGGTTCCGTTATCTCTTACTTTCGACTTTGGTCAAATTAGTATTTGCACGTCAACATACCTGAATATCCTCCAATTCAGTCGATGCATTGAGAACAGTGTATCCTCTGTAAGGGACTTGATTTAACGGCATCTTAGCCGACTCTTGAATCAATGCTTGAAATTCAACGCTGTCTGCATTCTTTTTGGCCTCGTCAAGAACTGCCTGCAAGCCTTCTTTTGTACGAGCACTGTACGTAAATAATCTTGGCTTATCACTGGCAATGTGAGGAAGTTTTTGTTCCTTATCATGTGATCTGAAAAAAATTGGGAGTATAGAATTATACTTCATATCCAATTTTAGTAAAATCTATCTTAAATGTATTAGGTAATGGCACTGCAAACAGACATCATTAATTTATGAAAAAAGATTTAAGGTTTTTGACCTCATCACACAGTTGGCAACTAATTTAGAAAGCATAAATCCGATTTTCATGTTCCCATTAATGGAGAGTTTACTTTCAAATAAATCAACCTTTGATTAAAATAAACCCAAAAGCGTCTGCAACTTACCCAGATGTCAAATAGAAAGAGAGCAAGATGATTTATTCGTAGCAAATGACAATTACGAAATCCCCTCACATCAATATGATATAAACGATTATAATAATACAGTAAAAATAGATCACAAAGGGATAAGCCTACCTGAAAATTGCGTGGACATTGGAGCCCCCAAAGCCAAAGGAATTCATAGCCACCAGGCCACCATTCCAAGGTGTTTTCTCAGTGACAACTTGCAGGCTGTTGTCGATCAAGCCAGGAATTTCCGGATTGGGAGATTTGTAATGTAAGTTGGGGGGTATGGTCTGCCTTTCCATAGCAATGATAATTTTGGCTATAGATGTGAGTCCTGAAATTGAAAATTCATTGACATTTTTACTTATTGTCATCAAGAACCCAATTGTGAAAGAAGAAACATAAATTGTGGATATAAAATTGCCATAACGACACCACGCACAATATTCCATTGGGAGGTTGTAGGCTTATGTATCTTGTATCAGATTACGATTCATTTTCAAAGAGTCATCCTCAAATTGCATAGTTTTTAAAATTTAAAATGAGAAGTTTGCACAGATTTAAAGGCTATATGAATCAGTTAATATTTCAAGACTGCATGAAACTTTGAGGGAAATTTTTAAAGAATACACGGACAATGAAGAAACCACAAAGTAAAATAGCTCAGTATTTTTCAATACAGCAAATAATGTCCGGTTTTTGAGAAAGATTCATTCATATACAATATTTTATTTCATATATTTCTCTTGTCAATAGACGAGATGTGACAAATCACCTGATGCTGCTTCAGGATGTCCCATGTTGGATTTGGTAGAACCAATGAGGAGAGGATCATTCCTTCCTTTGCAAAACACGTCAACAACCGTGTTAATTTCCTGGGGATCTCCCACCTTGGTGCCAGTTCCATGTGCTTCCATATAAGAAATCTTGAAAGATAAATGGATATTGAATTATATTCAAAATATTTAAAAAAAAAAAAAAAATCTAAATCCAGTACTGATTGTTGTAGAGGACAAATTTTGATGCATTAGCAGATGAGGGTCGGATCACTGAGAGACATAATAAGGTTCATTTACCCTAAGTTTGGGATAATCAGTTCTGTAATATATCTTTCTTTCTTATCGTGGCCCTCTGGATTAAATACTAGATAAATTTTTATGGTCCATTATTTTCATCATCTTCATCACTATCGTTAGGATAAAATCGCATGACACAATTATTACTTAATGTATTTTTCAATTCATAATAAGACAAATTATGAAAGAACAATCAATAATAAAGCAAAATATTGAATGATTTAAAAATTTGCTCTTACATCTAAAGGACTGACACCAATCTCATGGTAAACTTCGTTGATCAACTGCTTTTGTTGTAAGCCAGATGGGAAAGTAATACCTGGGAAAGAAGATGTAAAAATAAATCAATAACTACATGGTTTATACAAAATAAAAATTAGAGACAGCAGAAAACTTCATTGCCTGCAATGAATTAATTTTCATTCATATTTCTTTAAACTTTTTCGTGAAAATACTAGCGACTATAGCCATATTCCAGGGAATTATGTTCGTCAAGCAACTGACCCTGTTCTTTGTATCCATCTGAATTTGTTTTTGTGTGGAGAACTGTGGCATAGATTCTTTTACAATCTGCTGACTTCTGTAAGAACATCGCCATCACTGCCTCACTTCTGCAATATCCATTGCCTATAAAAAGATATTGCAATACCGTGGGTTATAGAAGACGTAAAGAAAAAAATTAATTATAGTGGATAAAGACATTTCAAAAAGTTAATAAATCAAGCTATCAAAAAGACAACAATGATGAAAAAACTAATTCTTGGAGATATCATATCTAGCAAATATAATTGAAGAGAGATTTTCCAAAACTCTGCAACTGCAATTGTAATGGATTTTAAAGCCTGGTCATTCAACATCAACAATACACAACTCTGATGGGATATTAGTAAATGGAACACTATTGCGGCCTCTAAATCAGGGGTCTCAAACTCAAATTTTTCTGAGGGCCAGATAAAGACCTGTCAAGTAGCCTGAGGGCCGCATTAAAAGAAAATTTGTTACAATGATGAAAATTATAAAAAAAAACCAACAACATAATAAGAACAAATTTTATTTAATTAATCCTTAAGACTTAAATAGACATTTCATAAGGCTGTAATCAAAATTCCAGCTGTCACTTATTTTATTCAGTCATTGCCGTAATGGTTTTACTGCTGATCAAGAGTCAAATAAATTGATGTTTTAAACATAAAACAATGCATCACGCCTTGCAAAAAATTCCCTCGCATGCCGCTTGTGTATTTGAGACCCCTGCTCTAAATCCTTCAAACTTTGTGAATGTTCTAACATGTAATATGATTATTCTATCCTCCTACACACATTGCAATTTCTTTTCTGATCAATGAAGTTCGTCTTATCTTATCTTACATCACTATTTTCAAAATTTTAATTTTTTCAATACTGAGTTTTGGGAAAATACCCTTCCTTTATCGTCTTCTTGACGATACCAAGGAAGAAGAAAGAAGGTAAAAAGAAATAATGCAAACGACGTTTACATTGAGCATTGCTGTATTTGATTTACTCATTTCCACGACTTTGATGATCTCAAGTTTTTCAAGGGTTGTTTTTTTACATGTGTATATATACATGAGACCTAGATCATAGTCTGTCTCCAAAAATAAACTTGGCTTTCATTCTATCGTAGCAAATAAAGGATAGGAAGAAGAAGGAAAGCTGAAAAACTGGATTATAAAGTCAAGCCTGCTCTGGTTTGAACCATGGTCCTTTGGCTTGGTGGGCAAGAACCTTACCCGCTATCTGCTCCATTGAGCATTAAAATTAAGGTCTTTACCAGAAGGCAACCTTTCAAACACCATATGAAAACAAAGATTTAGTAAAAAAAGAAAGCTATTTAAGGAGATAATATATAATTTTATATAACAACAATTTCCCGTGAGCAAGATGATTAACAAAATTGAACAGTTTTGAATAAAATGGCTTATCAGTTGTTGGAGCAAAACTCACCATCGGCATCAAATGTTTTACAAGCCCCATCTGGGGATACCATGCCCATGCGTACAAATTGTAGAGATGTATTTGCTTTGACACAGAGATTTGAACCTCCTACTATAGCCGAATCAATGATACCCATTCGGATGTTGAGTAAAGCTTGATCTAGACACATCATGCTTGATGAACACGCCGTGTCAACTGCATAACTAGGTCCTGTAGAGAAGAAATGAAAAGTTAAATTTATTGTTTCGGTGGTGCATATTTTTGGATGCATGGGGATGATAATTTTGTTTTGGTTGAAAATAAAGAGCTTAGTAGTTGTTTTAAAATCAACATTTAATGTTTTAAGGAGACAAGATTTAACTTTTCGGATGCCTACCTTTAAAATCGAAGAAGAATGAGATTCTGTTTGCAAACATAGCTCTGCAACATCCTGGCATACTGTATCCCACAAGGGTCTCTGCGTCTGTTGACCAAGCTTCTGAACTTTCAGATGTGCTAACACCAATATACACTCCTGTTTTCGAACCACGCACACTACTAAGGGTTTGACCTGGAAATCGTTTTTAAAAGCACGATTAATTCAAAATAATTTAAAATTGATGTGATGTGATATGGATTAACTTGATTCAAATAGGAAAGCCCCCATAAACATTAAAATATTGCCTGATTTTCAAATGCAACTGTAAAGCTATTGTTTGTTGTGTCATTCTTGTGAATTAAATCCAGTCATCAGTAAATTTCATATCGTTGATACTAATGAAAATATTAAAGAGATGACGTTTCTAATTAAATGAAAGCTTTTGTTGCAGGGTGATAAATGACGATGATTCATTAAACTTTACCATTGAAATTGGGCTTAGCTGAACAAAATATGCTGCGCAAACATCCATTTACAAGGTTTTACCTGCATCAATAATCGCCTCATAGCAAACTTCTAGCAACATTCTGAGTTGTGGGTCCATACAATCGGCCTGTTTTGGATGTACACCAAAAAATCCTGCATCAAAATGTTGGAGTTCTTTCAGTTTTCCGTTTCTAGTCGGCATTCCATGAAGCCCTGAGGAAGGAAATAATCCAAAGACTTGATAACATAAATCTGCACATTTAAAACTACGGACATCACATCTTCATCTCAATGAAATCACACAAACTCTTTATTAATAATGATCCTTGGTTACAATGAATGAATTCCATAGAATCTTCAAATGACCTTCCCAATCAACGGGTCAAAAATGTCTTTCTAGATCTATAGATCTATCATATTAGATTATAATTCTGTTAAAAGCATGATATAATGTTATACAACATTGCGATGTAATATAATATCATCATTGAAGTTTTAAGATCCTATCGTCTAATCTAGAATTAATCAATCCCATAAATATATTATAAATTCTTTCAACCAACCCTTCTCAAGCCCATTACAAACAACTAATTGACTAATCAAATCCCACTATATATTTCAATAATTGTTAGCTGGCATCGGTGGAGAAAAATATTTATAGCTTCTTGGGTTGTAGGTAAAGGTAAAAAATGGTCAGGAGAAGACGATGAAACTAATAATTCTAAAAAGGGCTGAAATGGTACAACATTATTCATGGTACAAGAAAAATGTCTTTCTGGCAAACCTTGATTGCCAGCTTACAAAGGTAATTAAATAGATAAACCTAGAGTTCAACCATACTTCCCCCGGAACCCAAAGACTCAGGGTTCCCGGGGGCCGCAGAGAACTTGTTCTGAGTGAAAATAATTTCCTCTCAGGTGACCCAATGAAACGTTAGCATATAAACTATTCATAGCCTACACATATATGTATATATATATAAATGTCAGTTACGATTATGATAATTATCAGTTCTATTACTTATTGTAACTGGTAATAGTAGCATTTACCCATTTGCCATCGTCTGTCATCTGCAGTGACCATATCATCTTTGTTCATTAAGTGTTTCTCAAATTCCTCCATATTTGAAGACTCGGGCATGCGTCCTGATATTCCACTGATGGCCACTTCTCCGTTATACACAAATTCAGGAAGATTTGGCCCGATTCTGCCAACGGGGCCATCTCCCTGAGCTCCTCCATTACACAGGCCTTCATCAAAGGCGGCTCGGGCAGGCATTTATTAATCTGTTAATCCTGTAACCAACAATGTAGCATCTATAATAAAGCAAATGGACAAATTATAATTTAAGTGCTTTTTAAGATCAAAGAAAAACAATTGAAAGGACATTTGACAATCAAGAATACAGTACAAAGGGAAATTTTTTTAACAAAGTTGCCTAAAGATTGCTTACAACATTTAGAATATGGGAAGCTACTCTTTACAGCATTTGAATGCATTAAATTTACAAGTTCCCTCCCCTGATTCTCATAATAAATCAGTGTTTTAATACATGTGGTGTAATAGATGAGCATACTGTCAGCATCCATCCATGTTTTGTTTTTGTTAATCATCATATCATAAAGATTATCATAAGGGTGGTGTTACTTTGTCAAATTGTTGGAATTAACAATCTCTTATTCCCATCACCCCTGAGAACATAAAGAAAAAATAGCAAACCCTAACCATAGATGTAATGAGAATAATGATGCAAAATTATGATAATAACAACAACAATGATGATGAAGATGAAGATAATAATAATAATAATAATAATAATAATAATAATAATAATAATAATAATAATAATAA
>JASKDV010252177.1:3266-17363 GCA_032466395.1 Aegires albopunctatus
TAAATGGGATGTGTGGCTTTAGTAAAGTTAATTCTGTTCAATAATAACTTAAATGGGATGTGTGGCTTTAGTAAAGTTAATTCTGTTCAATAATAACTTAAATGGGATGTGTGGCTTTAGTAAAGTCAATTCTGTTCAATAATAACTTAAATGGGATGTGTGGCTTTAGTAAAGTTAATTCTGTTGTCACTATTCTTTCAGAGAATATAAATGAAATTTTGAAGATGGTACTAAATTTAACATTAACATACAGCTGAAATAATTTTTTAATAAACTAAACTATTTGTTTAACATTTCTGTCTTTTCCAGGATGATGATGGCAACTCTGGTCTTCATCTCGCCTGTACAGAGAGTAATGTCCCGGTAGTTAAACTTCTTGTGTCTCATGGAGCAGATTTGAATGTCTCTGATATTGATGGAGAAACTGCATTAATAAGGTAAATGAATAGATGGTTAAAGTAAGTATATTTAAATACCGGTACCTTGATAAAAGCTGTTATATTAATATTATAATACATTTAGTTAATGTTTAGCCCAGCTTCAGTGACATTATGTGTGTTAATGATTCAATTCTTGGACATGATGCCAGTTTGTTTTGTTTTGTGTCCATATTACACTTAAGACTTAGATGGGTATTGAAACAATTTTCTCATGCTTACTCAATGCCAATTTGGTTGCATTTTACTTGTACTTGCAGCCAAGATTTGAACATTAATGTATATCTAATATCTAAACTCTAGAGCCAACGATGCCGTGTTACAAAAAATCCAAGATGAATTTGATAATGGTAAAAAAAATGAACTTCATTATTCACTCTCCAGAACCAAAAAACCAAACAATTATTGAACATTGGGAAAGATATTCAATACATTTACAGTCTTGAGACCAATAGAAGAATTCCTGTATGTCAAAATAAATACATGTACTCAGTTACTTTGAACCATTGGAGGCTTGAGTATTGAGGTGAGGCTTGCTGCAGGAGGACAAGACTAATTGTTTACTCTTTTCTTTCCTTTTTACATTACAGAGCATGTTTTGCTAATTGCATCGAATTGATAGATTTTCTGTTGAAGTCTGGGAGTGACCCTGACATTTGTCAAGGTCAAGCAATGGAGATAGCTGTGAGAATCTCATCCTTTGAAAGTCTGAAACTGTTAGTGGAAGCAGGAGCTAAAACTGATCAGGGCGACTTCATGCATCATGCTTGTGAGCATGGTCATATTGAAATGATGAAGGTTAGCATGCTACTACATGTATTTTCTTTCAAGTTTACAAGTGGAAACCTTCGCGATATTAGCGGGAAACAATGTTGCTTGGTTCTAATACTGTTAATTTATTTAAATAATACACATTATCAATAGAGGCATGTCATAAAATTTCAGTTTAGTTGGTAAATAAGTATAAGCCAGCGTAACTCCTGAATCTAGATCTAGACAAGAAGCATGAGGGGAAGAAATTTTACATAAAGATTTAGATCTAGATCTAGGTATAGTCAATATACCCCCCAATGACTCAGTACCCCTATCTATTGTAAAAACACCACTTATGTTTTGAAAGTGAAAGATTTCAATTTCAAGAGAAAATAAGTTTTCTTCCACTTACATGTCTAGATCTATGCTGAAACATTCACAAAAATCAAGCTCAATGAAAATAAGTGAGGAGAAAATCAGGCTCTGTAACACTGGGGGTACTGTGTCACTGAGGGTACATTTATTGACTATAAATTATATATATCTAGATCTAGATGATTATATTCGATATCTTTAGTTTTAGATCTACATATCTGTTAGGGGATTCATCCTACCTGTAGATCTAGATTGCGACCAAGAAAAGGGCTGGAACACTGGAATCTTTTGGTGGAAGGATCTAGATCTAAATCTACAGATTTGTTTGAGATTTTCTCAGTTATGATTATACATGTGCTCATCATGTAATACTACTTACATGTACATGTATTTCATCTAGAAATGGTTGTAATGATTGATAGTTTCGATTATTTCGAAAGCGAAAGAAGTGTGTATATTTTTAAGCAATAGGGGGGTGATGAGATAAGTGGAGAAAAAAGACCTACATCGGTAGGTCTCTTTTTACGATTTCAGATTTTAAAAAGGCTTGTTTTAGTTAGTTAAGTAAAAAAAACACCTGAAATTTGGTAAATAACACTAACTTACCCGTATCAATTCACCTAATTCTGTTGATATTTTTTAGATCTGCCAATCAATCTGTGCAAGTTGGCAAACATTTTATTGAGCCAAAGAAGCACAATAATTTCCCTTTCGCTCTATTTTTTAAAAGTAGGATGATGTATCCAAATAATTGATCATATTTTTATGCAATTGTTTTGTTTATATACCATTGCTGCCAACTAGTAGAATAAAATCGTACTAAATACGATTTGACCAATCCATAAATGATGTTTGAAAATCATATTAATTTCATCTTAGATTAATTAGGCTAGAAATAGCTAAGACGAAGGTGCAGCAACTTTAATGTTACCAATATGCTAATGTATACTATTTTTGCTACAGGGTTTTTTCTTCTTGAGAAAATAGATGATAATGATAGCGTAAGGCCGCACATATAGTACAATTTTGAATTCTGAAAAGTTGGCAGCTATGATATACCCAAACTTTGACTTTGATAATAATATTCTTTTTCTTCTAAGGCACTTAAAATTAAACTTCTAAAATATGTGATCAAGTTGATCTCCATTACATATTATCTGTTTGTATAAGTATGACTAATGACTCATTTTTATGAGTTGTTCTGATAGCCTTAGTTTATGTGGTTGTTTTGCACTTATTTGACCATATTCTAATAATACTATTAGTAATACGGATCACAAATTGACAATCATATTCAAATAACGATTTGTGAGATTTTACCTTAACAAGGCATCTGCCTCCTACTAAAACTGAACATTGTCAGGTACATGGTCTCTGAATCTAGCTTGATCTAAAACTAAGACTAAGACTACATAGAGCAGAAATTGAAATAGGCATAAAAAATGTATGGTTAGTGATTTATCAATCCCTAAATTATTTAGAAACCTAGAGTGACTAAAAATTAAACTCTAATTTTTGTTTCTTTGTTTTAGGCTTCTTATTTTGGTAGTTTTTGTTTGTTGTATTTTTTGTATTGAGGGAGGATGGGATGGGAGTGGGGGGAATAATGAGATTAGATTCAAAGTACTAATTTCTGCTAAGAAATCCATAAAGTGAAAATGGGGTGAAAGATTCATTTGCTATAATCACTAGGGCAAAATTTTTGTCCTGCCCAAACTTACTTTAACTACCTATGCTGCTTATACAAACATACACAAGGAAAACAGTGAGAGAAAAAAATAGAAAATGATACAGTTAGGTTTAAAAACATGAAGTTTTGTTAAGTTTCAGCCATACTCTTCTATTATATTACCTATAGACGTTCTGATACTGCAGCATTGTTTAAAATACTGATCAAAAAGAATACTGACTATTAAACAGCCTTATTTTTGGCCTTTACTTGTTGTTAACAATTGTGATTAAATCAGATAGATTTATATTCTTCTATTGTTTTCTTCCAGATCCTGCATAATTATGGGGTGGATATTAATCGACTCAATATTATTGGCATGACTCCTTTGCACACAGCTTGTGTAAGCAACATGGCTAGTCCGATTGCAGTCCAGCTATTATTACAATGGGGTGCTGATGTTAATGCTTTGTCCTCTATGAGAGAAACTCCTCTTCATTATGCCTGCACATCCCAAAACCTGGAAAAAACGCGATTACTTCTTGCTTATAATGCTCATGTGAATATATGTGATTCACACCAGCTCTCACCAATGATGATGGCATTTAAGAGTCCAGATTTGTCACAGCTATCAATGCAAATAATCAAACTCCTTCTTGCTGCTGGATCACAGTTAACAACGGAATGTATTAATAGTCTGAAATCAATCATTACTTTTCTTCCGTCATCTCTGGCTAAACAAGATCTGCTAAATTTACTCGACTTAGGGATTTCTCGTCCTTTACCATTGCAGTGGTTATGTAGGTTTCATATTCGTTCCAGTGTTAGATCAAATATAGATGCTAATGTGCTGACCCTTCCATTACCACCACAAATTTTGCGATTTCTTAATTTTCAGGATATTATAGGAGATGAATCTTCAAGCTGAAAGTGATACTTTTGCTTTTACTTATATTGTTGCATGATAGTGTGCCTCTAGTAAAGTTAGAATTGCTTTGCAATAATGATTAGGTGATAAAGGTCATGGAATAAGATCATGAAATGATGGCAATCAAAATAAAATGATAAATGGAATTTTTTAGCATCATTCATTGATATAGCACCTTTAGCCTTTCTGAAAGACTTTTTCAATTGGATCTGCATTGACGCCTTTACAAAATGTGAATTAGTTATGAATAAGGTTTGAATAATATTGATGTGCTTTGCGTTTGATATTTTAAAGTATAACTTAAAGATACTTAAAAAATTTTTGAGCTTGTCCAGAACTCATTTTTATGAATTGACTTGACAGTTTTACCCTTTAAAAATATGAAGTTGAATGGGTTTGTAATAAATATTATCGTAAAAACATTTTCTGTTCTCATTTATATATATATATAAAGTCTATGAAGCTCGATATCCCGCCAACATTAGGCCCAAGCAATAAAAGGTGGTTTGGATTTATGAAGTATGAAAGTAAAGTTGCTCTTACAATGTGCTCATATCCATGATAAAGATGTGCTGATAGTACTTTACAATGGTCTAACTGACAGCAACACAAAAAACATGACAAGACTTACAGCTTGTTAGGCTTGAATACATTTTTTGATACATATGATGCGGTCTTAAAAATGAGATGTTCATTCATTCCTGAGTCAAGTGGGGTAAATGGTAAAAAAATGTTTTTTTACCTTAACCCTAGCCCTACTTCGTGTTCCAAAAAAGGGACAAAAGGGTTTGTTTATTCAATTGCTAGGCAACCAGTCAAAGTAATAGCCACCTTCTGTGACATCTCCAATTAACCATTTTTACACCATAAAATAACATGTTCCTTGATAATAGATTTTTCATTTCAGAGGAATTGGCTTAAACTTTCTTTTCCTCAAATCCTACCTTGTGTTCCACTTTTTGGGCCATACTTTAATATTGAGACAATTCGTGCCCCACTTTTTGGGCCATACTTTTATATTGAGACAATTCGTGCCCCACTTTTTGGGCCATACTTTTATATTGAGACAATTCGTGCCCCACTTTTTGGGTCATACTTTTATAAAGAATATTTTTGGAGTATTGTGATGTTTAACCCTTTGCTGTTCAACCCGCCCCAAAGCGCCCAGCCGAAAACATGCCCGTTACGTTCAACCCGCCCAATGCAACCCGTGCTAGAGATAACCGTCTGTGTTCAAACTGCCCCAACTAGCCCGATGAAAGTAGTTGACTTTCTTTTCACATTTTTGAAAGAAGAGTACATTACTAATGTCTAAAAATAGTCCAGAGGTCAAACTAAGAATAAAGGAATGTATTAGCCTCGCTTTGGACTAGCTAGGGTCTTTTATTGTACTACAAGGCTCTCTTTGTTCTTGCTTACACACAGTGATCTCGACACACAGCAATCTTTACGATCAAGCAGGGCGTTTTTCAATCATCAGTCAACACATTACTTCATTACTTCACTTTTGTTTTGTTTTTTAAATCTATTTTATTTCACATTTTATTTTGAAATGGATCATGGAACTGAAAAATGTGGATTTGAAAATTTTGTGGTGTAGTTTTGTGTCTAAAAAACAATGTTTTGGACAGTATCATGACTTTGGCATCATCATAGGTGGAAACTAGATCTAGACATCAGTAGTAGCATGCTTGTACTTTAACTTTTTTTTCATTTTCATGGACATTGGAGTTGTATTTTAGTTTTCACATATGACTGATTGCAGATGTTTGGATTCAGTTGTTTTCCATTATATTGCTAAATCTAGATTCTAGATCTAGATCTATGCGCTATTTCAGTTTCTACATTGTGGCGGATTTTGTTTTCCTACGATGATTTTCCCATCTATTCTTACTCACCACTTCAGGAGCGAGTCCAGGAGGGGCCTCTTCATCTGAACCGCTATCATCTTCATTATCAAGTTCATGCTCAGTAGTTTTAATAACTGATGAACGTATGTTCATAAAAGTGTCAATGTCTAGAAATTCTTTGGGATTCTTTCTCTTGATGTGGTGACAAAAACTGAGAAAAGTAAAAAGCAATGATATAAAACACAAAATGAGGAATTTTATTTGAGTGAAATTCAAGGTAAAATTTTTCAAACTAGCACATTGTCTGACATTACCTTGAGAAAAAGATGAAAGAAATTATTCAATGCTTATTATATTTCATATGAAGTAGAAAACTATGTATTGATCTACCTGAAATAGTTTTAATCTTAGTAAGATAGAGTGATGTGATTCAAAGATTCTGTCAACTCCATCAATAGTTCATGAAGGTTGCTGATAGAAAACTCACATCTAAAATTTAACTATAACTAAACCCTAGACACAGGCCAATTGTGGATTTTCATTCTTTGAACAATTATGTCAATGTTGAACAAATCGAATAACAATCAATTCTAAATGAATGGTGAAGAATAATAGTTGGAATGGATTCCAAGAGTTAAGGTAGCAGGATCCTTAAAATTGAATTTTGGCCATATTTCAAGTAAATTTCACTTTAGTGACATGTATGGGTACTATGTCAAAAGAGAAAGATTTTAACGCGAAAAAAATTTGAATATGCAAATTAGTAGGCTAATATGGCCGCCGTAAGGAAAATATGTGGGTCTTACGTAAAACACTATATCTCAAAAACTTTTCATTGTTTTTAGCTGAAACTTTCAGGAAGGCTTCTTCTGTATCTGATCTATGTTGTGTTCCTAAATTATTGATATTCTATACATAGTTTATGAAATATTTGGGTTTGACGTACCCTTGTAAGAGAGGACGAGAAAAAATGCCTAATTATATATGCATGAGTTTCATAAAAAAGTCACTTTTCACAATAGAATCTATGTTAGAGGTTTACAACATGAAGTATTATCTAAAGGACAAGCATGCAAAATTTCAGTTTGATATCTTTTATAGTTTTTCCACAATAATGTTTTAAAGAATGGGGCATCGGTCAAAAATGTCAATTTGAGAAAATGGACAAAAACTGCACAGATCAACTTTGAAAATGATTTTTGAAGCAGATATGAACAAATAACTTACTTTAATGGCCCCCAGGATTATATACATCTCCTTCCCTGTCCTGGGTGGTATCCTGAAATCCTTTTCTGATGGCTCTGAGCGTCTTCCGCCTCTTTTTTGACGTATCCAAGCTTTTATGGAAGGCATCCGACTCTCGTTGGCCATCACCGTCGCGACACAATTTTCTTCCCAAAGTCCCGACATTGATGCCTAACTTTCTAAGAATACTTTCCACAGAGCTTAATCCATCATTAAGATAACTATCAGCACTCCACACAGCCTCCTCTACAGTAAATCTATCAACATAATACTCCTTACTACATCTATCCCATATTAATTTGTTCAAATTTTCGTTTACAACATTCTGCGTCTTTCCATGTAAGCACCTACCTAACAACTCTTCATCTGCTAAGCTATCAAACACAGGTCTAATAAAGTCTGCAACAGCATCTGGCAGTTCATTTCTATGTTTATAAGTAGTCTTATCTCTGTGGAAGCCACACCAACTGTCCGGACCTTGGGGGCAATTCTCATGCATCGGTCGTTTGTCGGTGGATGCAACATGGGGAAGAACAGCTTTCACCGCCTGCACCATCTCTTTCAAATCACCACTGTGCTGCCTGATAGCCATGCCGTAAAAATTTTGTAATGTGTCTATCTTTTTATCTGTCAATCTTCCTAAACCTCCCAAAGCCTTGGCCATCACTCAATTTCACCCCTTTCTTCTCATTCTTTAATCTCCGCAACCGATTTCCGCATCTTTTCTGTACATGTCCAACACATTCCAACTTAATAATATCTCTTTCTGCTCCATATCGATAGGAGTCCCTCACCTTTTTATAAGATGAAGAATCACCATCACCCAAATATTGTGAAAATCTGAGCCCTAATTTTGCCTCTGACCTTCACCTTCCATCGCTCCCGCACTGCCTCGATGATTCAACTTACACTTGTGCTCTGCTTTCCACTTCTCATAGGCATCAGGCTCTCTGTCTCTCCTCTTCTCCCAATGATGGCAAACATTGCAGATGTTTGAAAGAGTTTCTACATCTAAACATTTTCCTGTGTCGACGGACATAGTCGTCACAACCCCATGATGGCTTGCATGCCCCCTCCGCTGCCACGTTCCATCCATCGACACCCCACAATAAACTATTTCTTCATCTTGTCTCCCTCTCTTTTCTTTCACATCTCTTGCAGCCTTTCTCATACTTTCTTCTGCAACTTCCTGTGAAGCCCTATGAAGTTTCATGAATGCCTTCCTATAATTCTTTCTTGTCATAGGGACAGGACTGTTGATATGCATGGAAAATTTCACCAGCGCAGCATGTCCTCTGCCGAGACTTCTCACAAAGGAAACCATCCTCATGTTAATTTCTTTATCTCTCCTGTTTATCATTTTCTCTTCCTTTTCATCCCTAACTGTCTCTTCATCAATATCTCTAGTTAAATCTGGATCTGCATCTTTTGATGTCTTCACGATTTCTCTCCATCCACAACCCGAGCAACGGAACTCGAGGTTCAAACAAAAGCCTAACTTTGATGTAAGGTCGAGACCACATGACACACCAATGTTACAATCTGGACATTTCATGTAACTAGAAATAAATCTATTTAAAACATCAATGTCCAAGAGAAAAAAGCAGCTCTCATTCAGGAAAGTAGATTCAGCCTCCTGTTGACCATTGCTACCATCACTAGATCTAGACCTTTTAGCATGCTGATTGCCATGATACTTTCGTTTCTTGCCTCTCCCCTTTCTATTTTTATCTCCCATAATGATTATAACCAATAAAACAATGATAAATAAGCAATAGGAATGAAAGAAAATGTCACAAAAATGTCACAAAAATGTCACAAACCAAATCCAGAACAAAGAAAAGTAGGTAAATTCAAATTTCGTGTCTAGATCTAAGAAGCAAACTGCTTGGACTGAGGGACTGAAAGATAGATTATTCAGAGTAATTTCCCTTAGCAGTTTTACAAACCATGAGTACTTTCCTTTCTAAAGAGCTCTAGTGTTATTAATTAATCGCATTTTTAGGTTCAATTTGATATTTCATGTGATAAATGAGGTGGTTACCATGGTAAACAAACAGTTGTCAAGGAGAATAAGGGTGAACATACATAAACAAAACGCTCTAGAATAAAAAAACTAGGCCTCTTTTTAACATTATTTCAACTTGCAATTCTGTAGGAATGATTAAGGAACACTTAGAGACCAAAAAAAGAGAATGTATTTTTTTACAGTATTTTAGCCTTGTAATGGGATCCTGCTACCTTAAAGCAAATGGTTGACAATACTAGGCCCAAGAAAATCATCGTTACCTTCAATTGTCTTAATTTTGATCAATTGAGAGATGTATACAGTGAAACTCGGTTAAAATGAGAGCCCCCGTTTCAGGCACAAAGTCTTGTTAATTTTCAAAGGAAACAATCAGAATATCATAATATGTCTACTGTGAGGTGTATTATTATATATTTTGTAATTGCTTTCTTCTCCACTTCCTTCTATTATGGAAGCATTTGTTTCAATTGTTAGCCTCTTTCGCCATTGAGAATTCATGATGTGTAAAGAAGAGTAAAGTAAATATAAGATCAAGATTAGTAAAGTAAGACGATGGCTTGTGGCTAACGCAAGAACAAAGGTGTTGATCGATCACAACACTTAAGCGAGTGGCAAGTCGCCGAAAGTGGCTGTGGTGTAGGTTTTAGCGCAGGCAAACAAGGCAGACACATACATTACATATGTGGACAGTTAGTTCTAGATCTAGCTGTGCCACTGCGTACTGCATGCCAGTTAAAAGATAATCACAACGCTTAGGCTAGTGCTGGGCAGCGTGTTACTCTTACGCATGGTAGTAGACTTATGGCTTGATCGTGAATGCGTGTAATGATGTGGGTGGATGAATAATTATGTGTGTGTTAGTTGCAAATTACGATTTCAGATAAAATTTTCAAGGTCTCGTTATTCCAGGTCTCTAGACCGCTTGGTATCATTAAAACAGCTCTTTTCCAATAGAGAAATAATAAGGGAAAAAACGTGGATTTGAGTAAGTCTGATTACTGAGCTCTCGTTATTTCCGTTGTCGTTAAACATGAAGCACCACTGTATTACTCAAAATCCCCAGTGAGATCTGAACCATGACGACATAAATTTCAATTTCACCCCCGTCAATCATTTAAGGTGACAGTTGTTTTTATGGAATATCACTCTTTGATCATTGCAACGCCATAAAGAAATTTATCTTCGATGTGAAACTGAAATAAATTGGTTTGTGAAATATTTACTGTATGCATTCATGGCCCCTCCTTTTTTATTAAATCATAGGGGTTGATGGCAGGCTACAGGAGGGTGGATGGTGGAGAACAGTCATTTTCGCTAGAGTCTGGAGAGAGGGAAAGTGCTGAGAATGAAGCTGTCGTGGTAGGCGGCTCTCTTCACCTCTCCTTACACTCATATCACAGACGTACCAATTATTGGTTTTGTACAATTTCAACCTCTTTTCTGCCAACCTATCATTTATGAAATGTTTTTCAACAACCATGCATGTTGGGCTGCTAGGTCTGCAGCACTGTTGTTTGAGAGAAGGTCTGATAAGGAACATCAGTAAAAGGGAAGGAGGAAAGCACTTTTGGTAGGGGAAAAGAAAACCATTATTATTTTTCAGAATGTTTTATCTTTTTTTGAGCTCATAAGCATCCATTGAGTTTACATTCCCTTTGAAATAATTCAGCAGGTTGAGGATCAATACATTAAAATAACAATTGAAAATTACTTGTCCCAATGATGACTGTAGAGTTGGGTTGGACTAGCAATAAGCTTTTCATAGATAGCAGTCACTGCCCTGAGGTCATTGTTAGAATTCTCCCAATTGATGAAGGAATCCCATAGCTTGTCTGACCTGAACTCGAGTCCTGCTGCAGCAAGAGCCCTCTTGTAGACACTGATTGAAATTGAATAAAAAAAATAAAATCAACATTCAAATCAAACAAAGATTTGATAAAACAGGGTCATTTCCTTTTCACTCTCAATAAAGATAATGAGATAGATGAACGCAGAGTAAAAAATGCTAGAAATTATGATTGAAGAATAAGAGAAGACCA
This sequence comes from Aegires albopunctatus, assembly GCA_032466395.1. Classification (NCBI taxonomy): domain Eukaryota; kingdom Metazoa; phylum Mollusca; class Gastropoda; order Nudibranchia; family Aegiretidae; genus Aegires; species Aegires albopunctatus. The sequence continues at coordinate 14,592 of JASKDV010252177.1, forward strand.
ATATTGTTTTCTCCCCTGCCTCAAATTCTTCATTTTCATCATTTATGATTCACACTTAACTTACCCTCTCATTGTCTGCTCAAAGTTTTTCTCGTTTGAAAATTCTGCCATACAGTAGTTGATATAGTGAAGCCATAGCTCAACACTCAGAGGAATAGCTCTTAAACCTTTCTCAAAGACCTGTTTTAAAAACACAAAAAAGAATAACTTATGTCAAACATCAGACATAAAAAATATATTAAAAATTTTAAAATAGATCAGAGAGCTTGATCGGAACCGCGATAAAACCGTTTTCGACATTCAAAAGGGTGAATTATTGTTTACCATGTTTCTACAGTGAGAGATGATCAAACGTGTTCATTAAGAATGCAGCTATAGCCGTCAAGCAGACTGCCAATTAGCCAACAGTCAGGCATTGGTTCAACCAGACTGGCAGTACACATGAAGAAGGAAAGCAGCCACCCTTAGCTCAACCTGGCATCAAAAGGAAAATGTTGTCATATACAGGCATGCCCTAGACAATGTGAAAGGCATGCGAGATATCATTATACAACATAAATTCCAAAATACATATAATATTAAAAATTCATGAGACACATAGTACAGTTGAAATATGTGTGGGCACACAGGAAAACCCTGCCACATCTTGCTTATTTCATGATAGGCGGCCCTTTCAAAGTCAAAATATGACATTTCAAGGTACATTTTGGTTTCAACAGAGCCTGATGATAGTCCAATTATCAATTTTGATCTTGTTAGTAGATTTATCACAATAACAACCTTTAAAAGGGTAAATTTTATGTTTTTGTAAGGCAATCTATCTCCTTATATCGTTGTTTTCCAACTATTAAATATATTCTCTCTCCAAATTGAAATTTGCTATCTAGGCGCACTGTAACTCCCATAATTTTTTATCCAAGGAAGATATTCAGCTCAAATAAAATGCACACTGTATAGAAAAGATGAGGAATTCAGTATCAATCATTACCTAAATTGTCATTCTTGGGCGGATGTAAAGGGTTGTCCTGTGTACTCACACATATATTACTTATGATACCTTATTAATAAACATTTTTCAAAATATCAAAAAGGATCATCTTAATATTTTTTCGCAGAAAAGTAAAATGTTAGTATAGATTATAAACATCAACAAGAGTATTTATCTCTATACTATCCACAATAAAGCAGATCACATGATCTCCTTTCTCTATTGGTTTTACCTTATGGGTATGATGTATAACTAAATAGAATCATACCCAAGTTAAATGTGGACATGACTGATATGACCATAATATGACATGACTAAACTGCTTTACTTATGTTTTGTCTCTCTCATTTTACCTCAGTGGCTCTTTCTAGATTCCCATGCTTTTTTTCAACATCACTGTATTTCTTCCAATAGCCATAGCAGTATGGATAGTGGGAAAAAAAAGCATCAAAGGCCTTTCGACAGTCCTCTAGGCCTCCCTGAAAATAAAAAAAACAAACAAAAAGACAAAACATTATAATTAACTCTTTGTAGACCCTTTAGACTTAATCCGTTTCTTATCTGGCGACAAAAAATGATCTCCAGAAGGACAGCATCAATGAACGCAATTGACCAGTAACAGCTTTTCACAAAACACTGCTAATTTACCCTTTCCTCAAAACTTAGGTAAAATCATTGCTTTTCATAAGGCCTATCGTTTAATTAATTTAGGCATATATGACTAAGGTTGGGAATAGGGATGAGCAGGGAATATAAAAGAATACCCAAGTGACTAAAACAGCCCAGATCTAGTGTGTGTGAATCTAGATTTAGATTTAACTTCACTTTGCCTGCATTTGTTTGAAGCAAGTACATGGAACCTACATCTTTAATCTAGTATGTGTGCAAGATCTAGATCTAGTCAATGTACCCCAAGTGACAAGGAGCCACAAAATCTAGTGTAAAAACACTATCCCTGATTTGAAAAATGATTGATTCCAAGAGAAAATAAGTTCTTTTTCAAGTCTAAACTAAAACAATAACAAAATTAAGCTCAGTAAACATAGGTCAGCTGAAAATCAGGCTGTACCACTGGGTCTAGATGACTATAGGTAAACATGGTAGCTGTTGGTGTCTGGGTCTAATCTAGATCTAAATTTAGAATATAAATCTATCTTCTAGCACTTGAAGTCAACGAAACCAAGATCTAGGATCTACCTTCTAGATCTAGATCTAATCTAGAAATCCCATTCAAATCTGAACCTAGACCTAGATCTATAGCCTACTGTTAAGGAGTGTTTCCACTAGTAGGTTTTAGGAATAGAAAATAGGAATGAAAATTTGCTGAAGAGCTTGTTGCGTTTACACTAGTCTGAAATCGGAATGAAACCTTTGCCTTTCCTGTTATCATTCCTATTTCACCCTGAAAACCCGGGGATAGGACTAGTCCTATTTTCGTTCCGTTTTCGGAAAGGAAACTCATCAAGGTGAGCTAATTAAATCAAATGCAGACAAAATGGTGCTCAGATTGTCAATCGACGAAAATCTTATAACCTTTTTTGAAGGACAGACGTGTCTCTGGGACACCAAATCACACCACGGCGAGAAGATCTTCCTCTTCACTTGAATAGACATCGGCCATTTTGATAAAACGTCACGTTTATCACGTGATTTACCTTAAAACTAAGAATTCTGTTCCGAAAACCTACTAGTGTAAACACACAGCAACTTGAGGGGGAAACAGGAAAGGAGAAAAAGGAAAGCGAGGAGAGCTCGCCTTCATTCCTTTTTTCTATTCCTAAAAC
>JASKDV010252288.1:0-17357 GCA_032466395.1 Aegires albopunctatus
GGCTGGTGTGGGTGTAGTTTTGGTTAGGAATTTTTTTTTTTCGTTCTTTTATTCATTTTCTTTTTCCTTTGTTTATTTTTGTCAATCTTTAACAGTATTGCAAAGATAGATGTGTTCGTTTATAATAATGCATAATTTTATTTTCTGACATTATTTATATAATTCCCTTAATTATTATAACACGATATAGATCTAGATCTATATGAATTTGCTCGGAAGTAGATATAACCCGGTTGCCAGAAGAGAAATCAGATGTCACCTTGACCTGATTGGCACGATTTGATCCAATGGCAAGGCTGGGCCAAATGACGTAAATGACTGGTCGTGACTGGTGCACTGGTGATCTCATTCCAAGACATTGCGATCAGAGAGAGTGAGAGAGAAAGACTCGATTTTAGTCGTACCCAGAGACATGACGTTACGTATTTCTCTCCTATGTCTATGGTCGTACCACAGAGTTGATTGATAGGTAGATATCTACTTTCTTCCATGTGCTTAGACTAATTGATTGAATTCATATTTTCAGACACATTTGTGTCGGAATTAGCTGTCCAAATAAGTTTTATTGTTGTTTCACAAGAAGAGTCATAGAGACCATAATTTATTGCACTGTTGTCTGTACATATGTGAAGAAAGTTAAGGAAGAGGGGCGATAGGGGGTGAGGGGAGTCGGTTGGTGGCGATGGAATGGATCTTGAATCATACTTGGATGTTTGTTTGAGTTATGAATGCATTATGAGTGTGAGTCTGGTTGTGAGTGCATTTGAATGAAAGAAAAGGAGAAAACATGAAGGGAGCGAAAGAACAGAGGGAAAGACATAGACGGCTAGCAGAGAGAGAGAGAGAGAGAGAGAGAGAGGGGTAAACATAAATATAGTCGGTTTTGAACATTATTCAACAGTTATGTTTCTGGACATAATGCATGTATAGTAATATAATAATATAGCAATTGTGAGTAGGTGGTGGAACGTCGAAGTACCGAGATCAAGGTACACATGTATCAATCATTCTAGAGCAGAATTTAGGGATTCCCATCGATTAGAGCTCGGGATGAACATGATACAAGAACATTTAAATACATTCAAATTTAAATTCCGATAATACTCGTACTAATTGTTATAAACATCATATGTCTTCTGTTTAAACTACAAATCATGTTTGCACATAACTTGAAAGGCATAAGGAAGGGAGGGTAGACGAAAGATGGACATACTATAAATTCAAAGTTCCCCCTCCCCTTAGCCTTTCCCTCCAGCCCATCCCTTATCTTTTTCTATTGTTAATGTTAGATAACAAATATTATTATTGCTTTCGCTGTTTTGAAATCGTTTCTCTAATTCAGGCTGCAAAGAAGGAGAATTAATTTAAAGGAAAGTCCGTTTTAGAATTTTATTTCTTTTCTAAAAAGTAAACGTTTGAAAGAGACGAAAGAAAAATAAGGTGGAATGAAATATGTCGTTGTCATCCGTACTGACGTCATGAACACGTCGCAAATTGCGTTGAAGAGTTGGGAGTCAACCGTCGATACATTTACATACATTTCTTTTCTTCCGCGTGCCACTCTTTCACTCCTTGTTTAGGGAGACCTGATTCTCCCCGCGTGCTTGTGCCCGACTCTCTCGCTCTCTCTATCTCTCGCAGATTTTGACCTGAACACTGAGGTCAGTGAACTTGAGACTTGAGACGGTCTTTGGACGCTGACTATTTTCCACGATGTTGAGGCCAATTTCGGGAACTTGCTTTAGGCTCGCATGATAAGAATACAATGAAGTTTTGAATTGATGTTTCTATTTACTGTCATTTGTCACAATTTACAAATCGTTTAATAAAGGAAGTTTCAATTTTCAAGAACATACATGTACCCGCCTTTAACTCGTTGAACTCGTCTAGTGTTTAGCTTAATAATACTGCTGACATTTGTGTTGTATAAATTGTATTTTACTATTCAATATTAATACTGTGTTGTATAGCCTGATTGCATTTTCGAAATTCGCTCATTGATGCAAAACATTAAAAATTAATAGTCTATGAATAGAGCCATGTATTTTACGTACCCTACATGTCTTTGTGTGTAATTATGCAGATTATACGATTATTAGTACATGACTAATGTGTCATATTATTTTATTACACACTAGATCTACATGAGATCATTATTTACGTTCATATTTTACGCCCTTACACAATCTTAGTGAATTGCTATTTGTCAGTGTATTTCAAGAAGAAATTAATGCACATTAATAATAATAATAATAATAATAATAATAATAATAATAATAGACAAAGTCAAAGAAGATGAAAGATGGCCACTGCCGTTTGCAGCCAAAAAGGCTGAATATGAGAATATATGAAGGCAAAAAATCTTTATAATTAATTTTTTAGATAGATCTAACTGTGTCGGAACAATAAGGAGAAGGAAAGAAAGAAAGAAAAGAAAAACAAAATTAATAACTGAATCTAGGAATTAAAGAAAGCGGGCGGTAGATTGTTGAAAGGCAGAATGAATAATAGTATGCCATCGCTCGGTACCCAACGCATTTTCATCCAAGAGGGAGAATTTAGCCTGTCTGAACCGAAAATGGTCCATCTAGCCTATGTGAACCGATAAAAGGCCTAATATAGCCCGTCAAAACCCCAAAAATATCCCGTTTCAATTCAAAAAGACACAATATATCCCGTTCCAATCCAAAAAGACCCAATCCATTCCGTCTGAACCGAATAAAGTCACAATCTGACTGTCTGCTGACCGAGAGGTTATAAAATGTTCCAAAAGAAGTCAAGAGGACTAATGAGAATCTGAAAATATAATTTCTCACAAGAGAACTTATTTCATTACTAACATTCTGTGCAACTAAAAACATTAAGCATCATTCCGATAAAAAACCAAAACCAAAACAAAACCCCCAAAAAACAAAACAATTGACAGAAAAGAAATGGAAGGTAAAGAATTGAATAATGTGGACTGTGGACTACATTGCACATTTATTAAATAACCGAGATCACACTTGTTTACAATTCAAGTTTAAGGGTCAATTATATTAATTTATAAACGTATCAGGGTCATTGACCTCCCCAACCGCCGTTGTGTTACCTATACAATGCGTGAGCTGGAAGCATTACACACTAAATCCAATGTGTACCTGCCTCTTCTTACTCTCTATGATCAAATACGTATGCCAAAATTATTTTAATGTTGACATTTTCTTGCAATATTTGACACCATAAAGAAGAGCTTTCAAGTCAACCCGAAACAGGATCAGGCCCCTAAATCTCTTATGATAGGATAACATCATTATTAGAAGTAGATTAAACCACAAATAACTGAAAAAAACCTCTTTTGACAACAACGAAACCTTCCAAGCAGCGGCATCAGGTGGGGTGGGGCTTTGGGGTTCCAGCCCCACCTCAAATTCTACTGTGCTTTATTATGAGACAAGCATGCACTGTATAAGGATAAAAGGTAAACAATCAATTAGCCCCAGTCTCAGCTTTACCCACGTGACGCCATTGCTTCCAAGTATCTCTAAAGTAATTCAGTTTGAATCAGGAAGCATCTCGGATTCCTATAATATAATAATTCATAGTTCAAGGAATCAATCATCAATTCTTTGATTGTAAAATGTAATGATCTTGGCATTATGCAAGTATTCACTCTGTCAAATTAAATCGAGCCAGTGAAGAGGCCTACTGATTTCAAAACTGATTTACACCAGATACTTGTAAAAACAAAAATAAATAAAAAGCTACACTATTCGGCTAACCTAATAATAATAACAATCCGTTCTCCGTACCGTGGTTCTAGAATTTCTGGAAAAAGATTTTAGGCCTAATCGAGTTCGAGAAATGTGTCGCAGTACCCTTACGTCATAACCTTAGGTCGCATCCATTATCTAGGACAGAGGTCACCGGTTATATTAACGATGGGCTCAAAGAGTGTTATTATAATCTGCCCACCCACAGAATATGGCATCAACTAACTGCTGTTATTTATCAAAACTAGCAGACTCACAGGCTTTGCGTATACAATACATGTACGTGTACAAATGTTATGGTATAAACCTGACTGAGAGGCATCCACAATACTTTTTATTTTTCATACATTATGGTGATGGCCGGTAAAGCATTATCATGAGGTTTTGGTTGGTTTGAACTGTTCTTATTTAAGAGGGAAGTAGGGCGGTATTATTGTTACTCTTGTCCTTATCTTTATTAGTAGAGTAGTAGTAGTTTTGGCTATTTTACGTTTTGTACTTAAAAATCAGAAAAGCTTACAACTACAACGATAGTTCATTCGCTACCTTGTTAACCGACATCTCCGAGAAAGATAAATCTAAAAAAAAAAAAAAAAGAAAACGAAAAATTCTAGTGTTTTGTTTCAACTGGTAATTATTCTGTTTCAACTGGTAATTCATTCTGTTTCAAAGAACTGGGAAAAGAAACCCATAACATAGTCATCGTAATTTGCGTCCACACAGGGAAAGTTGAAAGCTGCTGTCACCAAACCATCTTCTAAATTCATGATACATCAATACTATCAAATTCCACCGATTCACATCAAGGGTATTTTGAAGTGTCAGTATGAGTGTGACAACTGTCTTACTCTTTGGTGATCTCACAATAACCGACGGGAGAGGAGATGTCTTTTACATGTATTAGTATTACCTATTTGTACTATTACTATTACCTTCTCTATAAAATCTAGAAGCAGATAATTGCATCATCATAACATCTTTATTACAATACAAACACAACACAGCAACAACACCACAACCCAAGTGATGGCAACAAATCAAACACAAATATAATACAGTATATGTACAAACTTGAGACCTCATCAAGGTTGAAAAAACAACATGCAAACTCATTAATGCTAAGATATGATTTTTATTTGAAAACTCTCGACATGCTAACACATTTCAAGTACATGGGAGCAAGAAAAATAAACCATAATTACAAATATAAATAGAATAACGACAAAACCACAATAACAATCCACTTCATTGAATACACACCATACAATATTCAAAACGAATCAATCCATAATAATAATAACAACATCCTCACAACAACAGATTCACAATATCTTGTTTTGCTTAAATTATCAAGAAAAAACAAATCTACCAGGAGTTGAAGAAGAAAATAACTGTTATTGCCAGAAATAAGAAATAGAACATCATCATCACTGCTATGTGGTAATCATCAGACAGTGCATTATTTAGAGAGATACAAATGTTTCTTACAAATTTCCAGAAAAAAGTATTGATTGATGATTGGTATTCTTTGTGTATGAACTCTTTCTAGTTTCTAGAAGCTAAATAATTTCTTTGGATTGTGTCCATTAAGATACATGTATTATTATTTCCAAATTCATCTCGCCACTCTTCTTATATTACCACAATTTAAAACAAAATAAATATAATAACAACCGCTGATGTACACAGTGCATTCATGAAAGTAAAATACAGATGTTTGTGCAAGTTAAACTAACAATGATGCGATCTGAGGATGGTAATGAAAATTTAAGAATAAAGATTAACATGTAAATGATAAGGGAAGGTACACTTAACAATAAACCAAACTACACACTACTGAGCCGTGCGCAATTTCAAACTTTCATTTGGACAAGACTCACACTTCTAAATTGAATCCTATTCATTCTCATCAGTTATTTCTAATAGCCTTGAATAAAGAATGAAAAGCCATGTCACATGATTTCTTTTAATTATGATGAGTTTAGGTGAACACAATTTTTGTAACAAAATAAAATATAATCATTAATGATATGAGTTAAAAAGCTTGTAGAAAGTTGAGTGTAATATCATGATTAATTAAACCGGATAAGGAGGAGGGGGAGGACAAAACCTTTGCTACTTTTGACTGCTTTTGCAATGCTCATTTATTGAATATAACGACCTTTATATAATTTTTGTATCATTATTACATTGTTCATTCAGTGGGAATGGAAATTTGATGATCATTTCCTACCAAACCAAAAGAAATGAATTCCCAGGACATATATAGAGTTATTAATATTATTATATCCTGAGTCATGTGACCCATTGAGCCAAAGCATCCCAATTCATTGACATGAAGTAGAAATGTGATTACAAAAAAAAATCACATCCCCAGAATGAACAAAATGCCAGTCTACACTACCCAGACATACCACGAATTAACAAATTGATGATGTTTCCAGTTTTAAACATGAAATCACAGTTTAAGGAATAAGTTCTGAATCACAAATCATCTTTACATAGCATTTTGATATGCTCAATCAGCCAGTCACGATTTCACAATCCCATTGTCCTTCATATGCCAACTACTGCTCAAATGTGCAAATTCTCATACTACACACTACTAAAATGGCATATATGGGTAAAAAAAAATTGTAATGATATAATAATGAATTGTGATGAAATGAAGGTAATGATGTCCCTGATTATATTTCACTGTTGGTAAGATGAAATTTCAAAGCTATAACAATTATTTATAAATATATATAATATGAATGATCACGTGTATACAGATTTTACAGAAAAAGCTTATTACTCATAATAGCATCATCTGAATTTAATAACTAGATTGGCATCAACCAGAATCAAAAATGTGGATATAATATAAATAATGGAAATTATATATAATATTAGTAATGAAATGGACGTTGAAAAATACAGTCATGCATGTGGAGGTAGAATACACTTTCTCATCATGGCTAGTTCACCTATATACTGATAGCAAGAGTGCACAGGTAATACAAGAATAAAACAATTTCAAACTTCAAGATCATCATAAACGTCCTCTTGCTATTTACTATTTACAACAGATTTTCATACAGTCATGAATGCATTATCATTATTCCACCTTTGGAAAACATCAATAAGTTAATATGATATATATAGTACATCCTCTTTGCACAGAATATTGTAATACAGTAATACGATTTCATCAGTTTACCATGAAAAAAATATCAATGCTTTACAAGATTGAACAAATTCTTCAATATATTATCATATAATAAGAAACTTTTGTAAAGGTTGGGGATTTGCTAAGTACAGAGAGGCAAACCAAAGCATCAGGTCATCTGTTTTGAAAATATGAAGTGTCTTATTTAGTAAATTGTTACATTGACTAAACACTTCATAATTGAAGCTGGGATAATAAAGACGTAAAGTCTCACACATAAAAAACAAATGCACTTATCAACACACAACAATTAAAATAAGCACGATTAAAGCAGATTACAAACTGACCATTGTGCACACATACATGTATTCATACTCATTCATGATTACATCATTTTCAAAATAAATTCATTGGGGAACACAGTTGAAAACAAATAAATCTTTCCAATAATTGAGATAAAAATCTACAGTGGTGACAGCAATGTTTTCTTATTTAAAAAGGGCTGGAATTATTGTAGCTCAGAAAATAGTCAAAAAATGCAATTTCGTTTGAAAAGATGGCATAATGATCGCAGATGATGGAAACATTAAAATTTACAAACTTTTCATGGAAGGAAAGGATGTTGAGGCACAAAAGTGACCAGATAAGTTCTAGTTTAAAAAATAAATAATAAATAAATAAATAGACCAGCCCTTTATGCTCTTGTCGGCATTTAGTAGTGGGCAAAATAACAGTTATTGTGCTTTTTTTTTTTACCAACCCTTATTTATGCTATGGATTGGTCAGCATGAATGTAATCGTTAGGCACCATATATATATAATGAGGAAGAGTTCAAGAAAAAAATATGTCTCTGATATACGTGTAAGTCTCTGGTACATGTTTTGTGTGGTTGATTGTTTCAAAAATTCAACAATACAATTTCAATCATATGACATGGCAGTTTAAGGAAGCAAACACAGTATAAATTGAGAGTCATATTTATGTTGATCTCATCAAGATGAAAAAAAATCCCCACATTCGTACTCATCAACTTACCTAGTACAGGTATCTACTTCACTGGGATGAAAATAATAAATGTAAATGCATGGGCAAAGGTACAGAGATTACTAACAACAATTTAAATACAATGAAGAAAATGACACAACATCTGATAATATAATGGTATATTTAATATTTAATAAAAAATAAATTAGCATTGACGAGAAAGTACTACAAACCGGCTTGAGGCTGATTGAAAGATCTGGTCATTTTATCAAATGGTAGGAGGGTGTTGATAAAGTATTCAATATTTTATGACATGTATCATTGGTAATACAAATGTACATAGAAGTTGGCAGTAACATAAGTCTTAGGTCTACTTAAAGCTTTGCATTCTAATTTAATAAGAAAGATAATCAATTTCAAATTAACCTTCATTATTTTTCACGGGTAAATCTCATGGAAAATGCATGATGTAGGCAGTCGTGGAATAGATTAAAACTGAATGAAGAAAACCGTTATACACTGATCCCAATTGAGTTCCCAAGAGAGCTTGTTTGAAATTTCTTTTTTTGATAAATTGTAAACAAAATGCATAGAACTACAGTTACAATGGTAGTCTTGCATTGGTTTGTAATGCTTTTCTGGCAGATGGTAAAAGACCATTCATCATTATACATGGATGCAATATTGAACATTAAAAAACAAAACAAACAGGATATCAATAACATTCGTTGTGATTAATACTTTAATCCTTGGGAACAAATAATCAATTCGAAGCTGGAAAGAATTAGGACACCCATCACAACCGATGGAATTTGAAAGTTCAATGCTCTTGTTGTTGACTGACCTTGATTGCCAGGTTTGAATAATTTAAGTTTAAATTAAATGCTGACAAAAATTTGTAATAAAATATGTCCTCTTTCACACACATCATCATCTCTACATGCCAATGTCCCCCACTAGAAATCACACAGCGCAATGTAAAATATCTTAGTTTAAGTAGTGGTTATATGACTATATTTGTTGGAGAGAGAAAAAAAAGAAAAAAAGAAAGAAAATATCGCATCAATCGAAAACTAACTGGATGACAGATCACGATCAATAATTGAAAATCATGAAATACAGACAAATCCTGACTTCAATACAGATTTCAGAGGACAGACATTGTGTTCAGTAAAAACCTCTATCATTCTGAGATCTGTTGGGCGCAGAGATTTGACATCCAGGACTGAACACCGGCAGCAGAAGATCACGATAAAAAAAACCATATGTATGAATTGCTAACAAGTAGAGTGGGTGGGCATCATTTGGCTGTAGGTATTAATAAAAAAAAGTTCTAACAAAGGCTATCTAGTTTTTGGAGCAACCAATGATAAATTGATGACGAAATGGCAAGCCTATGCACTTTGTAAATTTATTTGAAAAGATTTTTAAAAAAACATCGACTTCAAAAAAACTTATATTTTCACGCCTCATCAATTCAATCTTTAATGCACAATCAGCAGCAGTTTGTCCTCTTTCATACACGACAGTGAGTCAATGATAGAAAAAATTAGATATTTAATTGACTTTGAAGGAAGCTTTGAACTTATTCTGCAGTGCTTTTTGATCACACGTTGAACAATAATGTACATAAATGATGCATCAGTATAGGAATGTCTTGGATATTTTGACCTAGTACAAGGGACCTCAATAGGGATAGACTCTCAATCTCATAACAATGATTCCATTCATAACACCGGTGCGTAAAGTGGCATAATATCATTTGTGATGTACCAATAATTTATAGCATATTCTCCTCACGAGACACAAGATAAAATTCATCCCACATAGTTTATGATCCTACGCATTTATTTTCACACAGATTGACAATACTTATCCATTACAATCTGTCTATACATTAAAATAAATAAATCTGACAACTTTCATTTTATAGCATCCTAATCTTAAAAATAACATCAGTCCATGAATGACAAAATGCAACCCGTTTGCTGTTCCTTTTTACCTACAGTATTATAGAATATCTCCATACTCATGGCATAATTTTGTTTCAAACCTGTAAAGATTTGATTTACAGTTTAAAAAAAGACCAACCTAGTGATGACTGATAAGGAGAGGAACCTGAAGAAACATGAAACATGAAGATCTTTTTGTAAGTACTGTAATTCATAAATAATTAAATGTAAAAAGCTTATGTTTCAGGCAAAAACAACCAAATCTTATGCATCCTTTTTATATCGGTATCATAATAAAAGCTTCAATTCAATTCTACAAAAAGATCTTAATATTTGTATTGTCAAAATCCACCCAGCTCTTAGCCATTTAAAATTGAATTGATTTCACTTTGACAATACAGAGACTCTGAATTTGGAATTGTTTCAAGGATCACTTCCCATCAATGGGACCAATTTTGTTGCAGTTTGATTTTATGCCTACTTCGACATTTAGAAAGTAATATCTTTATATGAAGGCACACTTATATAAAAAAGGATATGTATTTTTATAGAAATGTCTAAGATAATTTTTCACTTTTTCATTTAGCATTGAAATGGAAAAGCGTTTTGAAAGTATCAGACAGTGCTGGATATGGGAAAGACTTGAAATATCCTAAACGTCTATCTATACCACAGAAATACAAAATCACTTTAACACAATGGATGAGAGAAAGAAATTAAAAGGTCTGCAATCTAGCCTACTGAGATTCATTGACAACGACACTATTTGGCAAACATGCAATGAAGATGTCAAGATAAACTGATTGTTATTTTCTGTGTTAACTACTCTTTTCCCTACTCCCCCCTTCAAATATTAAAAAGTGAAGAGCTTTCATTTTGCTTGAAAAAAAAATATATTCATGGAATAGAAGCTTTTTCAAGCAATAAAAGCTTTGTGTTAATAAAATATTCATCTTGGGTAAAATAAAATACTGAAATTAAAGCATCAGCATATATATGGACATAGACAGGCAATGACAATTATTTAATAAGATGCATTAACTTTATAAGTTTTTAGGCAAATCTTAAGATAATATCAAGGAAATACTTATTTCAAAACACCAAGACAAGTTTGAGTAAAAATACTATTAAATTAGAAAACCAATACAGGATTTAAATTTTTTTTAAATCATCAAAGAAGATATTTAGTCACAAATGATTTGAGATTCATAACCTTAAATACTAAAATGAACATCTTCCTGTTTTGAAAAAACAACAACATACCCACACAAAAAAAACCCAAACCCAACTTAGATAGCTTTCAAAGCAAAATCAGATCATAAAAGAAAATGCAAGAAAAATATTGATACCAATGATATCCCGTAAGAAATGGCGCATTAATACAGTTTTACCATAAAATTTAATGTAACACTTTCAAGGACAGACCAGATACAAGAAAGTGTGAAAGAGCAAAACACGATAATTTGTTTCCATGATATTAATAACCTGACTAGAATTAACAAAACCTGTCATTTTCTCTGCTGTCTTTTTTGTGTATCATTCAGTTATGTTGCACAGCTGTCAACCTTTCAGAATTCAAAATTGTACTTTCTGTGTGGCCTTCTGATAACACCCTATTTTCAACCCTCTAGCGATGAATCAAAACATCAGAATTGGTAATATTGAATTTGCTTTACCTTCAACACAACAGCTTTAAAACCTAGTTGATGGGGAGGAAGTGACTGAAGCAGAATTTTCGACCCAAGATAAAATAAAATAAATTTTTAATCATTTACTTTTTGACTGGTCAAATCATACTAAGTATTGATTGCATCCTACTGGTCGACAGATATGAATTTGTTGTTTTGTTTCTTTTTTTTAACCATGATAGTTTATCTCAGTGTTAAATGTCTTGTACACTGGACATTATTTCAATGAAGCCCTGCAAATCTGACAATATCTACTTCAAGAACCAAAAAAAAAAAAAAGAAATAAAAAACTAAATTTTATGACAAACCAAATTCTTCATTGTGGAGATTAACAGGTAGGTGATAAAGCGACATTTCATGCACCATGCTCCATTTCGTGGCTCAGAAAACATTGAAGATGGCCTAGTCTAAGAGCTAAGCTTGCTTCAGTAACTATTATGAATTCGTCATCAAAATACCATTAATAATGTTAGAAAGGCATCAGAGATTCTAGTATGATCAATTTTGATTTCCTTGCTGGCTTAATATCAAAATCTCTTTTATTTCAGAGAAGCCATGATTGTAATCTTGTCAAGAAGATCATACCTTACGAAAATAAAAATATAAATATAATAAGATAAAATCAGAGATAAAGTTAGTTTAGTACAGGACCTACATTTACAATCAATGTCTCAAAGAGAGAAAAAAAAAACGCATAAAAATTTAAAAGCAGCATCTTATGTTAACAATTGTCTAAAACTTGAGTCTCTGTAAAGAACGGGCAACTCTAGGCAATTATGAGACTGACGACTATACAGACTTTCCATCATTCCATATATTCTCACATATGCAAAATATTCTTGTCAATTTAATCTTTTGAGATTATTTTCTCACCCAATTCCACACATGACTCATTCTATTTGCATTGATTTAACTGAATTGGATTTAACAATAACAATGAAGACATGCTAATTCTATAGAATCTACAAGAAACAAAGGCCTTCATCCTCTGATTCCTCTTCTTCTTCTGTGGTCTCCTCGTCGCTTAAACCAAGATCATGGTATTTTCCGGCAGATGCTGAAAAAATAAATATATAGAATTAGGTTTTGGATTTTTTTTTAAGCATTCTCATTGTAGAATAAATGATGGTTGGTGAAAATTACTACCTCCTCTCTAAATTTTTTTTCTTCTTTTCTTCCTCTTCAACCATGATTGTTATCTAAGGTCTTTAATTGTCATACAGTCTATAATCCCAACACCTCTGTTCCCTGCAATTTGTTTGGATTACAGAATTTTCCGGATTAGGGAATACTAAGAAATAATCAAAACAAAATCTGTTCCCAGAAAAGATAAAGAGTGGTGTCGTGGTCGAGTGTTAATCAGGTCTGCTTTCAGTTGAAAGGCTGTGAGTTCGATTCCCGCTGGCGCTTGGTCCGACTTTGGGAAAGTCTCTTTACAAGCATTTTCCTCACATCACTCAGGTATACAAAGAGTTCACAGGGGCTAAATGGCCGAGTGGATAGTGACATTGCCCTACTTCGGCATCAGGTTCTTTGAATCTTTCCTAGGGCAAGACAATTCACCCCTATTGCCCACTGCGGATGATGCCTGGATATTGTCAGTCTTTCCTCGACATAGATAAAAGTATGATCTTGTTGTAAAGAGCTTTGCTTTACCTTAATTGGAGTAAATAAATTACTAGAAACAAGTTGGTAAAAATTGAGCATTCAAAGATATTAGTGCAGCAATTATACAATAATTATAATTATAAATCAACAATTATTAGACTTTAATTGAACAATTCATAAATCAAAGCTCATGGGGTACCTTCTGATGGCTTCCAGAACTTTCCGACTCTGGCCCCTTCTCTATTGCCAGTGAGAAGGGCTCCATGAGTAGTTGAATAGAATGTTGGATGTGATGCCTCACCAGCAAATTGGACCACAGGCTATGAGGACAAATTCATTGAATAAATAAGTGATTGATTAACATTTTAAAACATTATATGTAAAAAACAGAAGTGATGATAGAATTATTCAGAATCAGGATAGAATTCATAATTCTAGACAAAAATATTTAGAGTCAAACATGATGTAATGGTAAAACTGCCATTTTAATCCATAACGCAGCTAATATAATAAGTGAGTATAAAGAGACATATATTGGATTAAAATGGCAGCATACAATGCATAATTTACAACAAAAGAGCAGCATCACAATGGACTTTAATCCAATAAAACAAGTGGTTAAAGTAAAGCCACATTTTTGTTTCAAGATTCATTAGACATGAGATTATGTAATAATAGATAAAAATCAATATTAGACTGTTGGAAAGGAATATTATAAATATAAAAAATTGGTAATATAGTTTCAAAAGTATACAGCTAAAATTTACCCCTAAAACATACCTTTTTTGTGCCATCTTGCAAATTTTTGGTGAGAGGATGTTTGAGCTGATAAACATCTTCTTGACTTGATCCAACTGCTATGAAAGAGTATGAGCCACGGGTAAGCTTATCATGTCCCCATGATGTTCTAAACATGGAGAAAAGGGAAACAAAACAAAACTTTTTTGACATAGGCCTACTCTTGAGTGGAACAGAGTCTAAATTCCACACAAACTTTGGACATGTAAAAAGAATACTTTGACACGTTAATTTGATCTTTAGTAGTGTAATAGATACATGAGGTACATATTAAGTTATTATTATTATCATTATATATTATTACATCATGAAAATGTTTACACTATCTGACACAGAAATCAGTCTGTACAATGATGGCATGATATATCTGATGGTTTTCTATTGAAAAAAATTTAACCCCTAAGCCAAACGCACAGAAAACCCAAACGCACAGAAAACCAAAACAACAAAATAAACCAAAACAAAAGTCCCCATTCCAACTACTAATACTACTTATATAGCTTAAAAAAATAAAATTAAAAAAAATTAAAAAATAAAAATAGCAAAACAATTATTGCCTTAAAAACCAAATGACAATCAAACTTTAAAAACTGCAACTTACCGTATGACCTTTTTCAAATTAGGAATGTTTTGACGGCGGACAAACATTCTTACAACCTTCTCCATGTCTTCTCTGACTTCATCGTCTGTGAGCGATTCAAGGAAGACAGCCTCTTTCCCTGACAGCCATCCTAGATTCATGACATAAATAATTGATTTTTAATCAATATTTAACATTTTTATCAAAGCCTAAAAACTACTATCAATTGAAAGATATATAAATAATAAAAATGCTGTTTTATAACACAGATTCAAGGGTGAAAGTTGACCCCGTTCAACTTCCATGAAAATCAAAAGTGATGTTTTAATACAAGGTCGGTTTTCCTGAAGATTGAAGAAGTTTCCACGACAACCTAAAAATTCTTTCAAAAAATCAACTTTACATTGACACTGTTTATAGTGCAATCCCTTAAATTAAACAACTATTCAAAATTAATTTCAATTTGCAAAGTGCGCAAGTAATTCAATTTAATAAGACAATTTAGTGATATGATTCGTCTCGCTCCTTTAATGTCTGGTATTCAGTGAAAGTAAAAATAATAAAACCTAGCGACGCCTTTTAAGGAAAAATAAAAAATCTCTGTAAAATCCAGGAATACCCCACCAGAAATTGTTTGTTTTTTCTTATTTTTTAAGTTAGTTTTTAAAAGATTTGCAATATACAACAATCTCTAATTTTAATATTTTATCATTTATTTTATGATGCAGAAAATAGAAAAAAAGGGCTTCTAGCAAATTATCACAAAAATAGGTAATATAACCATGATGTATGAGAGTAGAAGTCACTTTAACCGGACATTCTCATTTCTGCGTGTTGTCTGAATGCAAAATGTTGAAAACAGAATTTTTTAAATTACATTTTAGAAAACAGAAGAAAAAAAGATGACTTGAGGAGTTATTCCGTTTTCCCCTACCACTCCTATCCCTAAAACTTTATTTAACCCTAATCGTAAGTAGCAGGGGCAAATGGAATAACAGCTGATTAATAAAAAGGAAACAAATTTTAATTCTTTCTTGATCTTTGGAATAAGAGTTTCATGACCTAAAAGATACCTCTGATCAGGTTTTAAAAAAAAACAACTATATTATTGACCAAATTAAAAAGATAACAGCTTGCTTTCATTTAAGAAATTCATAATAGGCCTTCTAAACAAGAAACATTAAGGTCCAAGTAATTATTTTTTTTACATTTAAAATTATTTTTTTTATAGATCTATCCAGATGTTCAAATGGGCACTCAATTTGACAAAGATTGAAAACAATGGAAAGTGAGTTGATTTAATTCCTTTCTACCTAATACTCACTATAGATCTATCAAGAAAATGGCATTTTGTAAAAAATCCGGATATCTTCTGAATTTCCAAGGAGTTGCAAGAAAGGAGAGAAAGTCTAAAATCTATAAAATAGTGGTAAAATGACATCCTTTTGGTCTAGGAAATTGGGAATATAACTAGGCGGGTAACTAACGAAAGAAAGATGTGTGTAGGTCTTACCAACAAGAACATTATCATGATCCACTTCCAGGGAATAAATCTTCCGATACCATCTTTTCCTGAGATTTTCCGTGGTGACTATGGCAGGGTCCCAGGCTAAATGGATCCGATGAGCTGGCTTATCTAATACAGGGCCATCAAAGACCAGAATCACTTTATTTACAACACCAAATCCCAAATGATGAATGGCCTCGAGTTTCTTTTGAGGCAAACTTGGTTCGAACATCCTATCACATGCAGCTTTGAGAACACCTAATGACACAGTAACTATAACATGATCTGCATAATACATATCTCCATTTTCACATTCAACACAAACCATATCCTCTGGACACTGACTATTACTAGGCACATCCACAGAATCACCCCAATGAATTTTGCGTACTGGTGTGTTGACCTTTATTTTGTCATCTGAAATTCCTTCTCTTACAATATCCAAAATGGCACTAAAACCACGGGGAATCACTAGATGTCGACCTGGAAGTTCCTTATAAGATCCAAATTGTGAAAGAGACACATCATGAAGATCATCACAACCACTAATGCAACATTCCAATAACCGTCGTTGATGATACACAAGCTCTAATTCAACTCGTTCTTGACCAGCAATATTTTCTAATTTTTCATCAATCATACGATCTAATTCACCACCTACACTTTCAGAGTCATCTATGGGAATTTGGGATAGAAAATAGTCTTCACATGAGCTAAGCATTGTGCCATAAGCAAAATCCACTTTTTTCACAGTTCCTTCGTGAATTGCTTCACCATTTTCTGTAATGTAAATATTCTTATTGTTGAGATGGACCTCTCTTTCTGTTAATAAATTGTTTTCATCGGCTATCTTGTAGATGGGATTGTGCTTCACGCCATGGATCCAGTTTGCACCCATCTCAGCCTTATGCCCATTTTCGTCTGGAAAAACAGTCAAATCATAAAATGAAAAGCAGTGAACAAATAGGCCTACTTTCGAAATTGAAAATCAATCAATAGAGATGTTTGAAACTTAAACATTGAAAATTCACGAGAAAACAGTTTCACCATTAAAAACATTCTACAAATCTACAAATCTAGATATCTAGATCTAGATTTGTAGATATTCAAGACTTGTATATTTATAAAATTTTATTCTAAAATCATAGATTCTAAGTTCTGTAGATTTTCTTAACATAAATGGGCCTAGATCTATACTTAAAAGGAAGTGTCAACTGTGACCGAGTAGCTAAGAGCTCTTTTGCTGAAGAAAGTAGCCTAGCGTAAAACTATCTCTCATGGCATGGCTAGTCTGTCATCAGTCATCACTTCGACTTCTCATTCAGTTACAAATCAA
>JASKDV010252399.1:0-17343 GCA_032466395.1 Aegires albopunctatus
CTCTCCCGCTCTCTCTCTCTCTCTCTCTCTCTCTCTCTCTCTCTCTCTCTTTTCCTCTGTATAGGTGTGTGGTGTGTAGTAGGATTGGAAGGTGGAAAGGGAAGTTATGCATGTGTACATAATGAGATTTATTACCTAACACAGGAAAGCTACACATAATGATTTTATTCACATTATTGTATGTCAAATCTGATACTGACACTGCATCTCGCTCCTAACTCCTGTAAACAAGTTTATGTGAAAAATGATACAAGGATTATTCAAATTAATTATCTTAACTCTTTCACTTCGTCAAGCCTGAGTTGGCTCATCCGAGTTTGCATTACTATGATGATCTGATCAGTTTGCTCAGTGAAGTAACTGCTAATAGTAGAATACGGAGAACGAGAAAAAATAATTATGTAGGAATGAGTCATAGGAGTGTTGTGTACTCTGAATTACTGGTAGCAGTTCCTGAGACAAGATGCTGTCAGTAATAGAGCAGCATTGTATCTGGAATCTGAATTCCATTTCAGGGGGCTGTCTTACACAAGTTGCAGCTATACATGTTTATGTGTAAATATTGTATCTATGATGATTTTTTACTTTCAGGATGATGGGGCAACCATTGTGAG
Organism: Aegires albopunctatus; assembly: GCA_032466395.1. Lineage (NCBI taxonomy): Eukaryota > Metazoa > Mollusca > Gastropoda > Nudibranchia > Aegiretidae > Aegires > Aegires albopunctatus. The sequence continues at coordinate 615 of JASKDV010252399.1, forward strand.
TGTTAATGATGCTGATGAACATAAATACATTCGTGACTGGATTACAAAAAATGATCTTCGCAGGTATGTTTAATACCCCAGTCACTCGTCAAAGATAACACTTTTACTCAAATCTTGAACAGATTAATCAATTAATTCATATGTCTTGTAGTATTTGTAGAGGATTTGAACCTGATTACTTTAAATTTGATTTAATCTCTCTCTATCTCTCTCTCTCTCTCCCTCTCTCTCTCTCTCTCTCTCTTTTTTTTTTTTTCTTTCTATTTTTTTTCTTTCTTGCCATCCCATCTCTGTAACATTTTTCAATATTTTTTTTTATATAGAGACTCTTGGTGGACCAGTGGTTTGACCTCAAAAACTGGTAGTATTCGCTGGCAAGGAGATGGTAAACAAAGCACTTATGCTGTTGCATGGAGGATTCCTTCTAAGAAGTATTTGGTTGATAATGAACACGTGCTTTATAAATATATTGGTAAGAACTTGTCAACTGATGTATTTTGATTGGCTATGAAAAAAGCAGAAATAAGAAAGACATGAATGGGGTTGAGAACCGTAAAGCAAGATTATTTCTGGAAGATATGCTTAGTATTCTCAAAAAAACTGTTGTATAAATTATATTGTGTGTGTGATTTGGTTGTTGTTTGTAATATAGAGTATAAGGTATTGTTTCCAAAGATTTTATAGCTGCTTACCTGTGGTTCCAGTAGTTATAGAGGATCCTCTGAGAATAATCTAGGCTTATTTCAGCTTAATTTCTTTATTATTTAACATCATTAATCATTTACAAATCTGGTAATTTCATTACGTAGTCAATATTAATCACTGTAAAGTTTAAATTTGTTAAATTTGTACGATCATTTTCTGTTTTCAGATAACCAGTATGGTTGGGCAATTGGCGAAGAAGGCGACAAGTCATCCTTCATCTGCGAAATAAGTATGAATGAGGTCTATAGAATTGCACAGAAGCCGAGAGGGTTTGGTAATTATGTGAAATTGGTTAATGGAATGCAATATTTTTTTATCCAGTTAAAGTATCCTTTTACCACAACTCTGATAATGAGTGAACTGGAAAGCAGATGCAGAGATTTATAACATCTATGGGACCAAGAAGAGTACACTCATATTTTAGTTTCGTTTTATTTATTTTTACTCATTTGTAATAGATTGTAGCAATTTTTAGTTTGTTTTTTATACTGGCTCTTCTAGATGTATAGTGTGTCAACATTAATGAAAGATTACTCTCTCTCTCTCTCTCTCTCTCTCTCTCTCTCTCTCTCTCTCTCTCTCTCTCTCTCTCTCTCTCTCTCTCTCTTTCAAATCTGTTAATTCTTTTACAAAAAAAATTTTTTATTTTTTTTATTTTTTTCTAGATTATGGCTTGAATGTAGATTCCCCAAATCTTGCTCCAAGAGGTCCATCTTTCATAGCAGAACCTGAATCCACTGTAATTCTTGGAAAAACTACTTCAGTTTTCTTTGATTGTGTTGCATCTGGCTTGCCCGAGCCAAATTATGAATGGCTGCGGATTTCAAGTACTTCTACTGAAATAGTAAAAATGAATGAACGGTAAAGATGGTCAACTGTCAAATATATATAACTATGGTCTCAGTTGTAATCCGGCCCACTCCGCGAACATAACTTTTACAGGAGACGCAAATTACTGTTTTGTTTAGTTACTATCACTTCAAGAATCGCGAAATATGGTGTTGGTTTACCAAAAGAAATTATTGTTATGACCGTGAATAGGTGGCAGGGACAAATTATAATTGAGTAACTAACGGAAGTAGAAGAATGAAGAACTTAACAGTAACAAACCACCATTCAGAAAAAGTATGAAATTATTGTTGAAGATGATGATGATATTAATAATAGTAATGATAGTACTAACAGCTACAATAACCAAAACAATAATTATAATATGGCCGTTAGATCAGACCTCCTTTTAAATTATAGGATGAAATAAACAAATATAAGTAATAGTACATCTTATAACGTATCTCTAGGATCATCTCACAGGGTAATGCAGGGTAATGCAATCAATGCCATTAATTTGACAATAACACTAACAAATATGGCGTGATGATGTCGGGCAGCTGTTGAGTTAATTGTCTTTCTTGAACAACTGGAATAGCTGCTGTAGTTGGCCGGTTTTGTTTTTGTGCTAAGACCACTTTCTAATTAAGTTTTGTTTGAGATCGTTTTAGACTGGACGCAATTCCCATCTTAGGTGATTTTATGAAAGAAATATGTTTTTTGACTACGACTGACACCCTTGATCAATTTTTCATCCTTTTTTTTATAACTATAATGTCAGTGTTTTGACTACATGTGCAAATATTTTATTGTTTCAGAGATTCTTTGCTAAATTTGTGTAATTTTAATGTCATCAACATTATTTTTTTTATCACCAAGTTTTATGTATTGAAGTTAAAGTATCGTATTAGCTTATAAATGGTATAGCACTATGTGCATCTCATTCCCAAGTTACCTCATTATTTATAGGATTATTTCTTAAGCAAGAACACTTTAACTTGAGAAGTTTTCATCAAACGAACCACTTAACAACTGAATTAGCAACTATCAAAGCAGGGATCATCTAACCTCTCTTTGTTGTTAGGATGTCTCAAAGCAAGGAAGCCATGGGAATCAGGGTGTCCAGCAAAGTAGGAAAGTAGGATTTTGTTAGGATTTTTGGGACCAAGTAGGATTTTGGTAGGATTTTTGGGGCCAAGTAGGATAAGTCAGATTTTGGTTGGAAACAGGGGCTAGATATTAGATCTAACTAGAATCTAGCCTAAATGTTCTTTGTATTTTTCTTCATTCATCGCAAGCACACGCATCTAGATAGATCTAGACCTTTTCTAAATGTGCAAGACTGGTGATTTTCCTTTTGTGTAGTTTTTATTCATTACTCATGGACATATGCATCTAGAGATCTAGCTTTGTGATTTTCTTTGTATTTAATTTATGTCAAAATGGGGAAGCGCTATTTTAATAAAAGTGAATAGATGGAATAAAGACAATAGATTTTTAAATTGGTTGCTTTCTGATTCTGATAACACAAGTTTTTTTTGTAAACTGTGCATACAAAAGTATACTATGGATATGACTGTATATAATATGATTTGAATTTAAATGGCCTTATAATACTGGTATGTATTCATGTTAAAATATAGACTGCATGTCGGTATAATTAGCAATATTTATTGGTAGGATTTTTTGGGGTCCTGGTAGGATTTTTTGGGTCACTTTTCCCTGGACACCCTGGGAATGTATGGCTATGGTAACTCGATGTTGGCGAAACCTTGATTGTACTATTATTATTTATGTTAGTTCTTTTAATTTTTTGTATTTTATTAGTAATTAAGACAAATATGTAGAAAATGTACAATTACTCTGGTAATATCTTTTAATCCAGATTTTCAACAACATCTGGCCGGCTCTATATAAAGGACCCTAATTTTGAAGATGAGGGTGAATTTCAGTGCAAATCTTCAAATGAGTATGGAACCATCCTGAGTCGACCTGCCATTCTTTCCTTTGGATGTATGTGTATTAGACAAACATTGCACCATTTATCCACCTCAAGAATGCCTAATTTTTGAAAGCAGTAATTATTTACAAAGAATTTAAACTAAGATTTCTTTAAGATAACACAAAATGACAAAACAAGGCAAAAAACCCAAAAACCCAATAAAAGCGTAAACAAATAAAAAACCACAAGGATTGTGCATTGATAAAGGACAAAACAATTAACAGAATTTATTAAATGAAAGGGAATATTTTTATTATCACATTCATTTAAAAATAATTACAAGAATAGTAGAATGATTTAACCTTCCACTTTAAAAATCAAATTCCTTTAGTTTGGTCATTCATAAGCAGTTTACATCAAAAGATGCAGTCTCATTGGAGGCTCTAGTTATTCATCCCCATGATCAGTCCCAGAATACCTTTTTAAAAAAAAAAAAAATTATTATTATTATTATTGAGCTCACCATTGCTTGTATAAAGGTTTAACAGTTGGCATCTATTCCTACTTTGCTTTTCTGTACTGATCAGTGTGAACAGGTAGTGCCAAAGTGGTAGTGAAGTACTTCAATTATAAGAAAGCTTTGAATTGTTGTTCTTTGTTATTGTAAATGAACATCATTATGTCAGAGCAAGAAAATGATATATGGTGCATATGAGAAATATGTCCTTTGTAAACTTCTTGCTCTGATACACCAATATTTGTCATATTTTAATCCAAGAAAAGCTTGCTATGTCATAGCTGTAGCATGGCCTCAGCATGAGCTTGGCCATGACTCATAAAAAAACTTAACCTACGTCACACAGTGTGTTGAACCAAAACACGGTGAAATAGCTTCTCCTTATCAATGTATAACAAATTGGCGGGAAGAGCTCCAAGGTGAATGAAACTTGAAATCTCATTGGCTGGAATCTAAAAATACTATCAAATCAAAACTACTTTCTTAACTTGGTAAAATAACAGGAAATTTCCAGTTTAAGAAGCCATGGTCTCTTTCTTAAGACGTTAGCCTGTTACGTGCCTGACAACTGCCATTGACAAGCGGATATATCCTTTTTAAAAGGTCCGAGCTTCTGTTAGGTTAAGATGAATTATTTTGGCACTCCATCAAAAAGTCTAAATTGTTTAAAACAAAAACTGAATAAAACCCTAGTCATTTTTTATTTTTATAATACCAAAAATGATGTTTTGAAAATTCACAGCCCTAGGAGAGTTCTCACCTGTACAAGTGGGTACAGTCAGTGCACCAGAATTTCTAGGCACACAGTTAGAGTGTCCAGTTATCACAGGCATTCCAGGTAAGTAAACATGATATCATATTCTAGTTTTACTTCCTATCTTATTAAATTTAAAGGAAAAAGCTCATGGCTCCATAACACCTTTAGGGCTATATATCAGGATTAAATCTCAGTCATACTTCCAGCTTGATGTAGCCCTCCTTAAAGTCTCTCACTCATGCAGTATTATATAAAAGAAGATTATGGCCATAATTAACATTGTTTGGATTTGATTTGTCAATATTTATGTCAACTGATTTTAAGATTCGCTCTTGATATTTTGATGTCATAATTGATGCATTCAGCACGGCGTACACAAACACCCTGAAATTGTGCATTTAGGTTTCTTCCTCAATAGCTTTTGTATAAATCAAGCTGACACGCCCATCTGTCAAGCGACTCACGGCCATCGGATGGTCTCCCGTTCAAAGTCTCACGGTGGTCAAAATATGATATCGGCGATGCATATTTTGAAGGTTTAAAACCACCCTGCTGAGAATTGTGCTCGTTGGGCTAGCTGTATAAGTCATAATTAGATTGCCGTGAACCGAGTAATTTTTGCTTAGTAACCATGAAACTATGTCAGTACGTACAAACATTTATCTCTTGTATGATAGTTGGTTTTAGAACATAATCGTAGCCGCCGATTTGATGTAAATTAAGTTTTTTAAAGCCGCATTTTCAGCTAATTAGTCTGTTGTATGGTACAAATAACATCCCTCTTTAAACCTTTGTAACTATTTACGTAGTTGAGATAATTTAATTCTATTTTCACATATTATAATATAACTCTTTCACAATGAACTACAGTAGCCTACAACGCCATGCTATAAACGATAAAACAATAGCAAGGCAGTTAATTGACCCCCGAAAAATGAAAAAAGCATTAATTAGGCCAGCTGGATAAGTCAATAATTAGATCGCCGTCAACTGAGTAATTTTTGCTTAGTAACCTTGAACCTTTGTGAGTACGTACAAACAATTATCTTTTGTATGATTGTTGGTTTTAGAATATATTCGTAGCCGCCGATTTTATGTAAATTAAGTTTTTTTAAAGCCGCATTTCCAGCTAATTAGTCTGTTGTATGGTAGAAATAACGTCCCTCTTTAAACATCTGTAACTATTTACGCAGTTGAGATAATTTATTTCTATTTTCACATATTATAAATATAATTCTTTCACGATGAACTACAATAGCCTAAAACGCCATGCTATAAACGATAAAACAATAGCAAGGCAGTTAATCGACCCCTGAAAAACGGAAAAAGCATTTTGCTAGCTGGATAAGTCAATAATTTGATCGTCGTAAACAGAGTAATTTTTGCTTAGTAACCATGAACCTTAGTGAGTACGTACAAAGATTTATCTCTTGTATGATAGTTGGTTTTAAAATATAATCGTAGCTGCCAATTTTACATTTAAAAAAAGCACTCGCTAGACTAGCCGTGAAAACCGACAGTACTGGTAGAACGCCCACTGTGTAATCCGATACCTCAGCTACTCCGCTCGCTCAAACCTAAATACCCTCTTGCGGTACGCCGTGCCTACAACTTAAAATCCTTTTATTTGATGAGTTTTTCAATGTTTGATTACGTTTTTTACTCATTTTTGACTTTTCAGTTGTTTAGGGCTATTGAAGTAAAAAATTTCAACGCAGACAAATTTGAGGTGAAACAGGTCTTTTTCAAAAGTAAAGATGGGACCAAAAAAATTCCAATGTTTATTGTTCACGCAAAGGTGAGAATTTCATTTGTTGTCATTTGTAATCATTTTCAAATTTATTTATGATTGTTGTTGTTATTATTATTGTTATCGTCATAATCATCTTTCATCATTAGCTCAAATTACACCATGTCTAACTATTAATTTGTTACAAAGATTTGGAGAATGAAATCAGTAACTATAAGGGAGAACATAAAAATAATATAAATTGTTAATCATATGCAAGACCAAATATTTCCCTACTTTTTGAGTGAGTTTTTGTTTTGTTTTGGTTTTGGGTTTTTTAATTTTTATTTTAGCCTGAATTTAATTCAACTCATTAATTAATTCCAAAATGCAAGGTGATGAAGCTACCAGATTGAGATATAAGGATATGTTACATTAGAATCATTGTTATAATTAAAGACATTAAGCGTATGGAATAAACCCAAGAGATATAATATTGACAAGATTCTTACGAAGGAAAGAATGGACAAAAACTCAAGACTTGGTGGTCGATTAGGTCAGAGAATGCTACACCTGCTTAGGATAGGCAATTTGGTGCCATTTGATAGATTGCAGCTTCCAGTTCCTCCTGCTTCACTAGATTCTCTTTTGTCTCTTTCCTTCGTAAACATCTTGTCTGTATCTCTTGGGGTTGTTCATACACTTTCTATAATTATTATTTGTCAAATTAAAAATCCTTGCCTCAAACCCTATTTATCCAGAATCCTAATAATAACACTTGGCGTTGGGCCTCTTGAAAAGTTTTCAAAGTTTTTTTTCTCTTAAATCAATAAAGCCTGTGAGCGAATTGATCAAAGTAAGATTGAATTAATTTGGTTTCATTACTATACTTCATGACTATGAAACCTTAGTAAGCTGATGGCCTACACGAGACAAATTTTATCTTCTTTTATATATTTCTTCTTCTTCTTCTTCTTCTTCTTCTTCTTCTTCTTCTTCTTCTTCTTCTTCTTCTTCTTCTTCTTCTTCTTCTTCATGACAAAACTCAACAAGGTTGAGTGTTACTGCCAATACGAAAGAAAAAAAAAGAAAAATATCAACACTTTTTCTATTTCTAAATTCTAGATTCAATTTATTCCACAATCTTGCAGTGCTTGGGAAGAAATAACGAATATGGCAATCATTTCTAGAGTCAAGGATTTTAAATGTCTGACTATCTGACTTCCTAGTCCTCCTTTTAGTATTACTTTTGTTGAGTTCATTTATGGGGATATCTATTTGACCATTAATTACTTTAAAGAATATGACCACTTTATTTCTAGTTCTTTGCTCCTCTAAGTAAGGCCTCTGACAGATGAGCGACATTTGCTGCGCTGGAATGTCGTTCATTGAGACCTTAAGAGACGAGCTACATTTTACTGCGCTGGTAAAAAACTGCACATTTGTTCCACCTCATATTTGCCGCTCGTGTGGACGCTGTCATTAGCAACAATGCTTATTCAACACGCCGGGTTTGAAATTCCAGTCAGCGTGTTTTGGGCGACACGTTTCATGTACGTTCACAACACGCCCCACCCCACGTGAATTTCCTGCCTGTCACTCGTCTGTCAGGCCCAATTCCCTCCAATGCTACGCTAAACTGCACAGTTTTTTTCCAGTGCAATACACACGCTAGTCTGTCAAGGCCCTAGGGGTATCCAGTCCAGCTCTTTACACTAACCTTTATTAACTATCCTTTTTATTTTTAAGAACATAAAACTGGACGGCTCAAATCCAACCCTTCTTTATGGCTATGGTGGTTTCAACATTTCCTTGACTGCCAGTTTCTCCCCATCCCGAGTTGTTTTCTTACAGCACTTGAACGGAATCTATGCCATGGCCAATATCCGAGGTGGTGGGTAAGTGGAGTGCATTTTTGTTTTCACCATTAAAAGATGTGTTTTGACATTTGAATCAGGATATCTTTATTCTCACCGTTGCATTATTTTATTCATTTATATTCATTCAGTATATGTTTTGCACCGCTCATCATTTAATGATAATAATCTTACATATTATTGGGTGAAATGTTGTAAAACACAATCCAGCCAATCCGAGTAGGCGTCTTGATCATTTGTGTATGTTTTTTATTATAAAATTGTAAACGAAAATTTGTGCACACGTTTTAGCATTAATATCAAGGACAACAATCTCATTTGTTTATAACTCTATTGACGACATGCTTTGTATGAATGTATAATTATTGTCTGCACCTATTAGATCATGACATTGTGGCCGAGTGGATAAGGCAATGGCCTTGCAAACAAATGTTGTGGGTTCATCATCCATGTGGGTCAATATTTTTTTCTTTCCCATGTTAATTTCTTACTTTGGCATTTCTATTCTCATGGCTGTGGCTCGGTAATGTTTCATATCATATGTTAAATTTTTCCTAGGTAATGTATTTTTGGAAAATTTTAATAAGTTCTTTTATAAATTGTAAGTTTGAATTGTCTTTCTCTATCAGATCGAGTTGCAAATTAGGAAACATCTTTTTAACATTCTCTCAGCCTATTCATCATGCTACATGTACTCTATTCTCCCTTCCTTATTTACAATATTTAGATTTATATCTATTATCAAATTCAAATGATAATCTGTTCATGCAACGGGATTTCAGCTAGAAGCCTAATTATCTATTTAGTTTGAGAGAATATAAACCATGTTGAGGGATTTTGTTGTGAATTGTGTTTGATTATTATTAATCTCTCATTAAAAATCTATTTGAATTTCCCAGTGAGTATGGAGAAACCTGGCACAAAGATGGAAGTTTAGGCAACAAACAAAATTGCTTAGATGATTTCCAGTCTGCTGCAGAGTTTCTCGTCCATTCTGGCTACACCAGTGTGAAAAAGTAAATTTTTTTCCCCTTGAAAATCTATGATTGATAAAAAGAACACTTCCCTTTCCTGACATTTACAGTCCTTATGATTCTTTAATATACAGTGCAGCCCACTTATGATGACATGGTTGGGACGGCCAATATTATGTAGCTATAACCGAAAGTCAATGTTTCCAATCCATTGATAAAGAGAATGGGGATAAAAGGGTAATCACCCAGAAAGACTAGACGGTAAAGCCACAAAACAGGGTCAATCGTAAACTGATGTTTGAACCTATAAAGGATCGTTTTTAGAGGTTGGGAGCTAGTTGGTGGTTCTAACGTGTCAAATTTTATTGGTCGGCAAGCAAAGATTTCCATTGGACTGCTATCTTTGACTTAATGTTGCTGACTCTGACCAAGTCAGTATAAGTGGGATCATCATATTTCATATCGTTATATTGGATATTTCATCATTAATGATAATTGTGGAAGAAACAGGACTTTGATACTATGCCGCTATAAGCAAGATGTCTGGATATCCGATGTTGTTATAAGTGGGCTGCACTGTAAGGTGATTCAGAGGGCACATCTGCTAATCAGCACTCAAAAGGAGGACAAAACCAAATTAAAACCAAAATTCATTTTATTCGAAAGGTCGTAGGGAAAAGGGGAAGAGGAGATTGGTTATTTGTTACATTTGAATGTTTTTCACAAGGAGAGCCACCAAAGGTGAAAGTCTATTGTCAATATCAAGAGGCTGGCGACTTTTCATGTTTAACTCACTGGAGTCTAATGACGTGATATCACGTCATGAGCGTAGCGCACCGTCTACAGTCTAAATTTGACTAACCCAACTTTACAAAAACAAATTGTGGAGACTCTTCCAGACCAAAGATATGAATTGCCTTCTCTTACTTTCGATTTCCGTGAAGCCACGCTGTTTTTATACTTATGAAACTAAAACTCAATATTATTAGGTTGAGTTGAAAAAAATCTGGTTTCCTCTGATAAAGTGATCGAACATTCAATGATTGATGGTTCAGATATTAAACCAACTTATTATGAATTAGCAGATGATGAAATAGATAAAGTTTACATCTAGTTACAACTCAATTGAGATGACAGATCCAACATGTTTCCTCTTACAAAGCAATTTTTTTTTCCTTTTCGCATTTTTGTGGTGATTTTTTTGTGTCAAAACGAAAATTTAAAACATGTTCCATCTAAAATATATTTCTAGTGTTGTTTTGTACTGGAACCAACTTAATTTTATGAGTAAAATTGAATGTCATGGAAAATAGACTTAAGTCTATAAATGGGCATTGAAATTTGGTAATAATCATCAGTCTGTGGTGAATGGAAGTGGCTCAGTAAGGCAGACCCTAGTGAGTTAATAGCTCAGTAGTATATTCATGGCACCGTTAATAGGAATTTTAACATGTCACACAAATCTAAACAATTTATTTGCCATCCCTTGAAGGTTTTTACCTCTTTTTTTTTTCTTCATTTTTTCAGTTTATGAAAGATTTATTAAAATCATGACATAGAATTAATGGGAACCTTAGAGAAAACGAATTGATTTTCTTTTAATAATAATGATGATAAACTTTATTCATCCACAAGGAAATTAGATTTACAGACGTGGTAGGAATGAGTAAACGAAATACACATTATAGTGCTAAAAATCTATCAAATAAAATACATGTTAAAGATCATTCTGCTTTACTTCCTAACCCAAAAACAATATATGATTTTGATTTTCAACGCTGATAAAAACTATGTTTTATAAACTGCCGTGTCAATTGATTTTGTCTTAATGTATTTCAGACTTGCCATCAACGGAGGCTCAAATGGTGGTCTGCTGGTAGGTGCCTGTGTCAACCAGAGACCAGATCTTTTTGCTGCTGGTATCTGTCAAGTTGGGTGAGTTTATTTCTCACAAGAAAAGTAAAATAAAGTGAGATTGAGTGTGATATCGGATGTATGTGTAATCTGTGTGTTTGATGTAAGGAATATGTTATATTATATTTTATGTTTTATCATATGTGCTGCTGTTAGGCTTATCATTATCCCATCAATCAATTGTGAGCCAATATTTCCTCCTGGATAATAAAGTTTTATCTTATCTTTTCTTATAATCATTGTTAAGCAACAAAGACAATAATTTTGATAATAGTGTAAATGATAATCCAGATAATGATAATGCAGCTATAACAAATTAGTTTGATCTGAAATTATTGTGTAGTTTTAAGGCAGGCACAATAGATTTATGTACAGTGGAAACCTGATATAACAGGGATGGTGGGACCAAAGCAAAATCCCTGTTATATCAGATCCCTTTTAAATCAGATATTCAAGGGAAATCAGCAAACATCATCATTATCGCTATCATCATGGACAGGAAAGATGATAATGAATGTAATTAGCGACTAGACATGAGTGAGTACAGTGCAACTGCCACTTGACACAAGGCCTATGCTAGTAGAAGTGGAAAACATGTTAAGACTAAGAAGATGCAACACTGTCAGGCTTGCTGTCACCACTTCGCAGTTCATCAATTGATGAGTGAGTGTGTTCATTGCTGGCACACTGCTTTTTGTCTCACGAGCCTAGCCTAGACCTACTGTGCATCTCGGAATCCCCGTTATAAGAGATTAGGGCCTGATGGGTCCCCGCTATAACCGATAAATTTTACTGAAGATAAAGAAAAAATAAAAGTGTGGATTTTAAAATTGCCCTGTTACTTCCGGGTCTGTTATATATGGTTTCTACTGTACAATGTGATAAATTTTTATTTCATTAATAGAAAACATGTTTTATAATTTTCCAATTCCAGAGTGTTGGATATGCTTCGCTTTCATAAGTTCACCATTGGCCATGCATGGACAACTGACTATGGTTCCTCTGACAATGAAGAACAATTCAAGTGGCTTATTAAGTAATATTTTCTTTTGCGTTTATTGTTATTATTTCTATTCTTTATCTTCTTCTCTGATCTGACAGTCTAGGGCTTCAGCACTTGAGCCTAATACCAGCCATTTTCTAATTGAAGAAAGTTATATGGAATTGAATTGAATAGTGAGGTAGTTGCATACTTTCTCTGATGGTTTGTTCTGAATGGGAGGTTATCTGTGTTTCTGGTAGAAAAGTGTGCTGTTGTTTGGTTTGTATTTTTTTTTTAATGCGGGCATTTGTAGAGGTATTTGGTGATGGTATCCTCATGTCGATAATCGCAAATGGGGTATACTACGGTTGTATTTAGTTCAAATGATCACCTCCTTATTATTATTCAAATTGCAGTTTGATCAGTAAAATAAATAACAAAGTATTAAAGAAACGTGTTATACAGTGCTGCTTTGGAAAATCTTTGGCAGACCACAGGAAAGAAGAATAAAACATTGAAATATTGGTCTCTCATAGCTCTGAGCTATAGCAGTATCTCTGCAGTAAAAATCCACTTGGGATAAAATCCTCACATCAAATATCATCATGTCATGGATACAATTTATTGTCACATAGTTTGTTCCTTACCCAAGAATGCAGGATAAGCCCCTGCTCTAAATTCTTATATCAGCTGTTCAAAGAAAATTTACTTTTGTAAATCGGTGAAGTTTTCTTTGAACTATAATTCAATCCAATAATATATACTTTATTCTCCATTAAAAGGCACATCAGAAATACAAAATACAAAAAAGATATGACATTTAGGACAGTTCTTAAGAATCGTATGTATCTCATGCAGCGCTATAAGTAGTAAATAAATAAATATACATGTAATGATAAAGACGACAAGTAAAGAAATATATATACGTAATCATCTCATGTTTTTATTTTTCCAGATACTCCCCTCTTCATAATATTAAGGTTCCTGAGGGCAACACCCAGTTTCCCAGTGTTCTGCTTTTAACTGGTGATCATGATGATAGAGTTGTTCCCCTTCACTCACTGAAGTTCATTGCACAGTTGCAACATACCATGGGAAAGTTAGATAAACAGGTGTGATAAATTTTGATATATATTAAAATAGATTTATTTTATATTCCTGCAAATGCAATTGGATATGACATCTATTGACTTTTTTTTTACTTCTAATTTGAAGTACAGTCAAACTGTCCATAACGGTCACTTAAGGTCACTAAACTTGACCGCACAACCATCCCTCTAGAGTACACACTTCATCCACTTAAATCGCTCTCAACAAAATGTCGGATACAATGAGGTCAATAGAAATCCCAATTTTTCCTCCCTATTATTCTTTATTAAAAAAATATGACACATTTAACGAGGGTCCGCGATAGGTAAATATCATCTACAACGAGATCATGTCAGTCATTCAAAGTCAATGAAACAATAATTTCCCCTTGTTAAGCTGCCTACAGCCGTCCTCTGCCCAATCCTTGGTATTTGTTCATTATAATTGTTAATAATGATGCACAGCGTGTGTATCTATGTGTGTTGGGAAAGCGAGACAGGGGTCGGAGTGGGACGTGGGCATTGACAACGTTGTGTGAATTTTTTGATCCTATAACTGTTATGCTGAAGACGAGAGAGATTGGCCTTTGGGGAAAAAAAGCACTGGGCCAATCAATGAGATTTGAATTTTAGTGATCAGCATCTTGTTAAAGCCGTCCCCATTTCCCTGCCTACCACTCCTACAAAGGCCATTTGCTTCTTCAAGGGAAATAAATTCTATACCTATTGTAATTCTGCCCCTTGTATTTATGATGTTCCTTGATGACTTCGCTATTAACGAAACGTCTTATACATTGAGAATATAGCTCCAGTCCCTGCACCCTCATTGAATCTGACTTCCACCATATTTACTTTGATGATAGAAGCCATTATTCTGTATGACTTTCTGTAAAACGTAGAAATTATGATAATTCTTTTTTATTCTTCATATTCATGTATTATTTAGTCTCGATAAATAGGATTTTAAAATCTTTATGTATTTTTACAAACTTCTCTCCCCTCCCAAGCTCAATAATTGTGTTCAGGGAGACACAGTGTAGCCTTCCTTGTTTATGACATGGCTAGATGATTCTTGGATATACCTGCAGAGACGTGGCGTCATTGTCGAGTGGTTAAACTTAAAGTTAAAAGTTCACTTATATAGCTCTTATCGACATGGGAACTTAGCCTTTAAGCGCTTTTACGATGACTTTTTCACTTTCCCTGGCCGACAGCAACACTGAACATATAGGACAAGACCAGCAGCCTCTTAGGCGCTCATACATGCAGTTTTCGGACGCAGACAACGCTGTCTTAACGGCCAGGTACTCATTTGCACCTGAGTCGAGTGAGATAGATGGGACAAAGTGTCTTGCCTAAGAACACACCGCAAATGACCAGTGGTTATTGAGAAAAGATACGATCCCACCAAGTCACCCATTCGACCGTAATCGGTGAGTGGAGACGCTTGAGATTCTCGTGTTCGAACCTTGTTGACCACTAGGCCAATGACTCCCCATTAGCGTGGTCGACTTGCAATTGAAGGTCTGTGAGTTCGATTCCCATTGGTGCTAGGTCTGACTTTGAGTCCTTGGGAAGTCTCTTTTTGTTTATTTTCCTTACCACACTCAGTAGCAAAGAAAAGTATCCGATTTAGGCAGCAAAGGGTTTTGTGTGTATGCTAGCAGGTAAGTGCTGCTTTAATGCTTCCCAGGGAGTTAAGAAGGTAGTAGTGGGGGAGCGGATAGCTCAGTGGTTAAAGCGCTCACCTACCAAGCCAAAGGTCCCTGGTTCAAACCCGTGCAGGCTTGAATTTGAACGCCAAATTTTTTCTGGGTTTCCTTCTGTCCCCTGTCCTTAAGTTGCAAGGATACAGTAAAGTGTGCCAAGTCCTATCGGAGACAGTATTTAATATCGGAGGTCCCATGTGTATGATATACGCATTAAAAGGAACCCTTGAAGTAGAAATCCTGACGTTATCTATATCTTTACATCTTTTCTTTTGCAGATACACCCACTGATTATAAGAGTTGACACCAAATCTGGTCACGGTGCTGGCAAACCGACGGCCAAAGTGGTAAGATATTGATGCCTGTAGATAAGTCATCTAAATCATCATATTCACATTTCTTCCTGCCTTATACTAAAGTTCGAACTCAAAATTACTACAAAATGAAAAGCAACAAGAGTGTTGACTCCATCTTGAAGACATGAATATGATTTGAGAAGAATAACCCAATAAACTTGAATATTTTACTAATCTGTATAGCAAGGGAAGTAAGTCTAACATAACACTCTTAATAGTTTTTATTGTATTATAGTTGCATTTGTCTCTATTTATTTTACTTATGTGGAGTTGTTTGTAGAAAAGTTTTGTTATTATTATTATAAGTAGTAGTAGTAGTGTGGTAGTAGTAATTTTTGTTGTTGAGATCTTTACATTTCTTCAATGTACTTTACTTGTCTTTCAGATTGAAGAAATTACGGATATTTACAGTTTCCTTCACAAAGTAATAGGCTTGCAGTGGACAGATTGATGAGCAAATAACAACAACAAAGAAAAAAGATCAAGTCATTAGTTCAAATTCAAGTTTACAATGCATCTACTTATATATTATAATGAAATATCTTGGCTTAAATTACAACTTTATCAAAACAGATTATTTCTTTAATAATATTACTTTGATAAATTAACAGGAGTTGTTTTAGTAATAATATTTCCTTTATTCAGCTGCACATGCTGAAAATGTGTCATATTTTTGTCATTTTTGGTCTCCTTTTCGTGCTTCTTGCATAAAATTTTAGCACATATTTTTTTTTATATCTTATAATTCAAAAGAGTAGTGGTGGTTCTGATAGAATAAACAATCTTCTTCAATTTTCTTTTACAATAATATCAATATCATTTGCCAATCAGTTGCATCTAGATACAGTGCAACAACCCACTTATATCGACATCAATGGGACTATTGGGACCGTAGATATAATTCAATACAAGCTGGATGTCAATATGTCAGATTAACTAATAGATAATAGAAAAAAAATGGGAGGGACACAATGTCAATATATGGATCGATATATCGATATGGATCTCTTTCACTCTTATTTTTCCGTATTACAGAATCATTTCCATTATTGTTACCAAAGATTGTCACCACCATTTTAATATGAAACAATCACAACCCCATCATGATTGTAACTTTTCTTTGTTGCAAAAGTATCACTACTGTGTTAAATAAAATACCATTGTTGAGAACACAAAAGAGTGGTTTTGTTGGGTTGTTTTGTTATAGCTTCAGTATTGTTTTATATGTTTGCCAACCCATTACAGCTTCGCTTGTAAAATTATGTGCAGATCATAATCTCTTTCTCTCTCTCTCTCTCTCTCTCTCTCTTTCTCTCTCTCTCTCTCTCTCTCTCTCTCTCTCTCTCTGTGT
>JASKDV010252510.1:0-17341 GCA_032466395.1 Aegires albopunctatus
GCGTATAACACGGTACACGGCAGCGCGCCTCGCATTGTGTCATGGGCGGCGCGTCGCGCGCCTCGTAGTGGCTGCCTTCTCAAATAGCCTACATTTGGATTATATAGAATCTAGGCTACATTTTATCAAGACCAAAACATTCTAAAATTCTTTAACCACCTCTCCTCTGTTTATCTGTTTTTCTCACCTTGTCTCTTACTTCATTGCCTTCCCCCACTATATGAGCACAGTATAAATTAGGCTGATAATATCTTGTATTTTACTTACAACTTAGATCTAGACACAGGAATACATGATATGGACCAGAATAGTTAAAATCAATAGAATTTCTAGTGTAATAGAAAGAGATTACGAAGCTTTAGAGATCTAGAAGGCTACTATTTTGATATGAATTTACACTATTCTTATTGTCCTATTTGTATATTTAGTGACTCAAACAATAGTATCATGTGGAAAGATATAATTTCCTTTGGCAGTAAGAAGCAGCTCCATGAGTTTAAATGATAGTAGGCCTATCAGGTGCTAGTATTCTCACTATAATCAATTTCCTCTGACAGTTGCTCTTCAAGCTTTGAAACGAAAGAAGAGATATGAGAAACAGCTCCAACAGATTGATGGCACCTTATCAACAATAGAGTTTCAGAGAGAAGCGCTGGAAAATGCAAGCACGAATACAGAGGTTCTCAAAGTAATGGGAGTTGCTGCTAAAGCTCTTAAAGGGGCTCACAACAATCTGTAAGTTTTAGATGTGTCGTTGACAGAGGAAAAATGATCACATTGATATATTAAGATGCTTGGTCGTTGTCTCATTTCTCAAAAATGATTCATCCCTTGCACTAGGTTTTGAGGATTGCGCTGAAAATCTCTTATCTTTATTACCTTTTTAAATTTTTTTAGGGTTTTAAAATAGTTTTATTTTTAACCAATAATTTAGAAATAGATTAGACGTGAAATGAAACTAAACTTTAAAAAAAAAAAAAATTGTTAGAAAATTCCCTCCTAAAGTTTTTGGCTCATAACAATTCTGAACTAAAAATACAAATTAAATTATCATGTGGAGGAAACTTATACTCATTCAGTTCTATTGACGAGTTATCTCACTGGCCATAAGCCCCACCCATGTACTACTGACGAGTATTCTCATATTTGAGTTGACTAAGCTCTTAACTAAATACATACATTTTCGTCCAGTCCATAAAGGTAAATTTATCAAGAAGCATTCTGGGCAGGCTGGTTTTTATTTTTCTCTTGTCATTGATACAGGGCATTTTTGATATTATCTGATTATTTTTTCCGAATACAGTCAACCTCTCTCCTCACCATAATAATATGAACATTACTCAGTATATGGAGCCTGCTCACTGAGATTGGGCTCAGCATTGAATGAGTTAAAATGATGAGACACTTCTATAATACTTATTTAACAAGTTACTATTCTTTCTGAAATTTTCAAATTTAAATCTTATCTTTTATATTGTAAAGGTTCAATACAATCTCTTGTTTTTGTACACTGTATCTTTAAGACATTTTTCTCATATTTGTACACAGGGATGTTGACAAAGTTCACGATCTAATGGATGATGTTGCTGAGCAACAGGATGTTGCAAATGAGATTTCAGATGCAATATCAAATTCAGTTGGATTTGGACAAGACATTGATGAAGTATGTATCTCCTTTTAATCCTAATAAAAAAAATTATTTATTTTGATCATGAATCATTCTTTCATAGTTTATGATGAAGAGATGCTGATTATAACCCACACAGTCAGCAAATCAAGCTATTAAGTTTGTCATACAGCAGTTTGCTTCTTCTCTGCTGTTTTAAATTTAAGTACCCTGTGTCATAATGAAATACATTTGATTGTGCTGACTTACCAGGTGCATCATTCCCTTTCCATAATTCTACGAATATTTTTAATCTAAAAGTGACATTCCATGATCCCCCATCATTTTCCTAGTTTTACTCTTCATGGCGTAGAAAAGGCATACAAACTTTTTGATTTTAAGAAGTTGTATTGAAATTAATCAAATTACCAATTTGTTAAAGTTTTAACTTATAGTGGTACTCTAACAACCTTTAGTCAAAACTAACTCTTTGAGGTCTTGATTCAGAAAATTAACAAGATAAGCAAGGAAAAGATACTAAGAACATATGCTTTGTAGTTCTCAGTACCTATTTTATTTGGTAATTGTCATTTATGAATATACTGAGAAATGTCTGAATTTCACAGGATGATCTTCTTGCTGAACTTGAGGATATGGAACAGGAAGACTTGGATAATCAGCTTCTTGAAGTTGGTGATGTGGATCTCCCCAATGTACCCAGTGCAGAACCTGCAGAACCTCGGGCAGCTAAAAGTAAGTTTTTCAGACTGAATTTTTAAAATTTATGATTGGTTGTTTAGAAGATTATCATTCTTTAAAGATAAATTTAGAATCCTATTTAGACTTCCACTTTATAATGTACAAGGAAGACATAGGGTTTCTTGATTTCTTTTAACTGTTTATATAGCATAAGAACGTCTTGTCTTTTTTTGTTTTTTGACTAAACCTTTTCAACGCAGTATTTTTCTTTACCTTGGATATAAATTTTGTTAATAAATTATCAAAATTCCATAATTTTTTAATGTCAGATTGGTGTGTTATAGTGGGCATAATGACTTTATTTTATCATTAGAATGCAAAATCTTATACAGTACTAGTCAGCTATTAGCACGCCTTATAAAAGTATGGATCGCCAAAATGTACGCTGTTACTTTCTGATGGATTTTTTGCTATCTAATCTATACGTGCATAAATGGCTACATTGCACATAAACATGCTCAAGTACCATATAAAGGCTTTCGGCCTATGTGATAGTGTCACCGGCTATGTATACGACCTTCTTGTCTACTTTGGACAACACACTTCCTACAACCCAGAGGCTGATCCTGACAGTCTGCAGGCAGTGAAAATAATTCATACTCTCCTTTCCAAGATAGGTAAAGGTCATACCGTCTATGCAGATCTTTACTACACATCTCATCCTCTCTTGAACTATCTTCTCCAGCGCCAAATATATTTCACAGGAAAACGCAACGTGAATCGGAAAAAATGTCCCTCATGAAATGAATAATAAAAGTCTCAAACTGAAGCACTGAGAGTCAAAGTGGTTTCTGAATGATGATTCATCTATCCTGTGTGTTGCTTGACGTGATAAGAAGGCTAAAAAACATGTGGTTCTTGTGTCAAGCAATGCTACAGCAACCAATATTGCGAACAAATCAAGCAATGCTACTGCAACCAATATTGCGAAGAAAGATAAGCTGGCGATCATTCATGAATACAATGAATGCATGAATGGTTGCGATGAAGCAGATCAAAATATCACATACTACTCTAACTTTGAAAGGCGATCTAAAATTTGGTGGAAGAAAATTTTCTTTTGGCTGCTTGAGATGACACAAGTGAATGCTTTCGTATTACACCGTGCAAGTCCCAGGGAAAATAAAGCTGCTTCGTTTCGCGACTTCAGAAGTCAAATTATCTATCAACTGACCAGCGCTATGGTCCTCGCAGAAGCAATTCCTGCACAACCAGTGGAGGTGGAGAGGGTTGCAAAAGTTACAGATATGCATTTGGTGGAATACACCAAGAAAGACAGAAACTGCATGCAATGCAGCACACCAGGGGGCAGACAGAGAAAATATTTTGTTTGCAGCAGTTGCACAGACAGGCCTCATCTTCATCCGAAAAAATGTGTTTTGGAATATCACACACAGCACCTCTATTAGAATAACCGATAAAAACATAATTTTCAGACAATATGAACAAATATGAATGAGTGAAAAATGTTCGTGGTTGACTTTAGATTTTGTTTTCTTTTATTGTAATTTTTTCTTTACTCCAGTGTTCATTTGGGAAAATTTTCAGGTTGCACAAAACCTATTTCATTGACAATTTCTGGACAAAAATAATTCATGACTCTATGAAGTTGATATTTTCTTTTACTCATTTTGGATTATGTATGTAGGATTACTACAATGGCCAATAGCATTCACAAAGAAGCCAGTTCATTACATCATTTGAAGCAGAAGTGGAAATTATGGGTAAAAATAATAGTGTTTTATAGGCAAAATATTGATTATGAGAATTCCCTTTGGTGTTCCTCGTAGAATGTCAACGGTATCCTCGTCAGTGGTCACATAGGTTTTAACCTCTTTTTTGTCTTTCTCCCTTTTTTTTCCTCATAAAACATATTTAAAAATGGATACATGATTTTATGTCATATATATCAAAACATTTTCATACTATTTACATTTAAAAGCCTTTTTGAAAAGACCTTAATCTAATCATTGCTCTTCTTTTATCCAGGCAAAGCAAAACAAGAGGATGATGACATAAAGGAGCTTGAGATGTGGGCTTCCTAATCTGTTGTATAATCATTGTAATTGTTATGTCTCTTTGGTTTCTTATGTGAATAAGTTTGCATATACAGTCTCTCATTATTAAGATTTATGATTCATATTGTTGGCATTGTTTGATTGACATAAGTGATAGCCGTCATGAAAAATATGAGTTTTTCTTGTTAAGACTTTGCATTGAGATCCTCATCTAAAATAAACTTAAGTTACCACAGCAGTAGGATACCAATTTTATTGTTTTTATTTATAACAAGAAAAATCACTAAAACATAATGCCATAACAGTATCAGTACTACTCACCAAACACAAACACGATTCAATATAATTCAAGTCCATTTGTACGTACATATAACTTATAACTAACCAAATTGTAAAATGCACCAAAACAAGATGAAGAGCCCGTGTGCGCATGCTCTTATGTGCTAATGAATATTAGGTACCTATGTGCTGAAGTAACAACAATCTCAAAAAATTAAGTCACCACGGCACGTAGGATACCAATTTTATTGTTTTTATTTATAACAAGAAAAATCAACAAAACATAATGCCATAATAGGGAGAATGTCCAAATTAAAGACAGTAAGTGATAGACAAAAGAGAAACAAATCCGAAAGAGTACAACCAGAAGAAAACAATAGTTGCATCGACGATAAGCCAAACACGACTATGATTTTCGAAAGCGAAAAAAGTATAACAAATTGGGAATTCCGGATAGCATTTAGGTTTTAGAATGGAATCCTCTGAGAATGGGAGGACTATCTATTTATAGATATTTGGGGCGGACAATTGAGCTATAAATAGGATCATAAGGAGGTCTTCTTGTATGATTTCAAATTTTAAAAAAGCTTGTTTGAATTTAAGTATTAAAACACATTGAATTTGATAAATAACACTAATTTACACATATATCAATCCACCAAATACATTTCCATATTTTTTGGATCTGCCAGTTAATCTCTGCGCTTTGGTAAAAAATTAATTTAGCCGAAGAAGCACAATAATCACCCTTTCGCTATATTTTTTAAAGGTAGTAGAATGTTCAATATGCTTCCTTTTATAATCTAGAGTATGAACCTGTTGGGTCTTCTTTACCATGTATAGACATTGTCCAATTTTCATAAGTGTTTGTATCATTTTCATCTTTTGCACTACATTATGATATGTTTCCATCTATATTCAAATGAATTTTACTTTTCTAAAGCATCATCTATATTGAGCGATGCTATTGACAAAATTGTTCTATAGAACAAAGATGCTAGAACCTGATGAGAGTGAAATTGCCTTCTTTCTTTTCATATTCATACTCATGTCTTTTCTTTTCCTTATTTTCACTAGATGACGTATGGAATGCTAATGGATGTCCTTTTTACATGAAATACAATTTTTCTGTTTCCATTGAAAAATTCACAACTGTAGCAACCAATATTCATCAGCTTTTAAAAATCCTTTCTCTCAGGAAAATGTCTTTTCGTTATGGTGTTAAAATTTCAAATTTAAATCAAGCTCCTCTATCTTTTAAGCGCCATTGTTTAGTTTCATTCCTGCTGTACGGCAACGTGCATCACAGTTGTTGGCTTTAAAAGCTATGATATTTAATGTTGTCTCTTCCCCTATTGATTGAATTTAGCATGTGGTCTTAGTGCCCTGTTAGCATATCTACATGTACATTATCTTTATCCCATCTCTTGTAGGAATGCATAAATTGATAAATTTATATTCCAGTTGGTTTGTTTCAATATAAGCTTCAAAATTTTAAGCTGTATTTACGTTATGTTGAACAGATATTTTGTGATAATTTGTTTTCATTAAACAAGAAATGATAATATAGTCACAATAACCTTCCCTTCCGTTGGCAATTCTGGATAGGGCTATTGTTATTATATACAGCAAGCTTCAATTGTTTTGGGGATAATGGCCTCATCATTGGATTACTATAGTAGAACATTTTTATAGCTTTGATAGATTTCAGGCTTTATTAAACTTTTACTTAGACAAATGAAGGCTCACAAATCTACACAAAAACAGATGAAGTAGAGGTTGAATTTTGTTACATAGTTATGTGTGTGCTTGTTGTTGAAACCATATCATCATACCTGTGACACTTTTACCACAATATCCCTCTCATCTATATTATGTATAATGTCATTCATTTTGTTCTTTTGAAAAGTGAAACTTTATGCAGATGAAATGTCAATGAAGACATTAACCACAGCATTTGATAGATCATTGTGTGATTCAAATTTGTTATTGCAGAGAGAAAGAGAGTGAGAGAGAGTGGTTTGTCTTTCAAATTGTTTAGAGTGGTTGTATATTTACTATAAATATATTATGTATACATATGCAAGTGTAAATTATTAATCAACAGTGTTGGTTAGGAAAGCTGTCTTAACTTTTTGTTCAGAAACAACTTAAATGAAGTAAAATGAAATAACTTACTTAGGTTAAGTATTCTCCCAATCAAATAAGGTCGTTATGAAGTCATTGATATTTTTAGACAACACCATTTATGTCAAATTATTTTCTTCCTTTTCTAATTAACATTATTTACTAGAAAATTGTGAATTATTTCATGTAAATTTATAGAAGTTCTGCAGTCAAGATATAGATCATCGCCTTTCTTATCTAGTCATCTAATTCTTGAGCAAAGCTATTCGATTGTGTGTAAATTTTTCATTTCTCGGAACTAAGAAAAGGATGATAACCAATAACAATTTTATGTCACAGTCTGACAGAAGTAAGATCGCATATAACGTTGATATATATCTAATTTATGAATAAATGCTACTTATGATTGAACATCTACTATGTTTCTTTGCTGCTTCTTGCTGATTTTTCAATGTTTGAAGTTGTTGATGTAAGAACAGTGCTATAATGAGAAGGGTGCTTGCTTTTAATCATGACATTGGATATTATTAATTTTTTTTTTTTATGTTCTTTCCTCATTTTCCTGTATCTACAGTCTATAAACCTCTACTACATATGGTCATCATTAAGTATGCAATGTAGTCAATAGATAGACATAAAATGAAACCGAATGTACCCTACGAATTTTATTCATATTAAACGTTTCTCTTTTCTCATAACGACAGCTGCAAACACCTGCCATCCAATGTGGCTCGGCCATATAAGCTGTCACAAAAATGATTATGTTGTTAAGAGACTTTTATTTAGATCAGTTGTGATTACATGCCAAATGCAACTGCTATAATAATATTTTGCTTGCTTATGAAGACGGTTAAATAAAATATAAAGTATGTGACTTTTGATTATCATGTATATCATTAGATTAAAGCTAATCCATTTCTTTAATAATTATAATTTTACAAGGACTCACATTACAAATTACACATCATGTTCTGTCTTTGTTACTATCAAGTTTCTCTGTTTTGGATGGATGTATTTTGTATGATAAACGGTGGTCCGTTCAGAAATGAATTTAGACTCTAAAGAGCAATAAAGGTATAAAGGTGCAGTAGTCTTTTTTTCCTCAATTATTAAATATCTTAGGTGAAAAATGAAATTAAAAAAAAAGAAATTGGAAAAAAAAAAATATATATATATATATATATATAATTGAACCCAAAGAAACAACTGTGATTCAATGAAAAAGTTTGCCTTGACTTAAAATTAAAAATTAAAATCAAAAGTTGAATAAGTCAACCTTTATCTAAATTTGACACTTTAATGTTCAATATCATTGGAATGTATAACCTTTGAACAGAATGTGCCAAAATTGGCAAATGATTATGGAGGTGCAGTTTTAGACAAATTTTCTTGTTTAGTACCTCCGCTAAACCACATAGTAACTCATTAAAAAAAATTGTAAATAAAATATTTTTTTTACCACACAAATACAAAAAGGCAACATCTCTAGGTACCAGGGCATTTTGATCTGATTTTACCATTGCAGTCAAAGGTGAGTTTCACTCTTTAATCCAAAAATGACAGTCCACACCTTGTAGGCCTTACTTTTTATTCCTTAGATAGGGCAATGTTTAGATGACAAAATCCAGCTTCTGAGCAGACATTGAGTTGACAATGTCAGAGAGATAAAAATGGGACACAAGATGTCATCCAGGAAGGGGTATTGCTTTGACCTTGTTGTAGAACCAATGCACATCTAAATCCAGAGAATTTGGTCACCGTCTTCAAGCTACAGCTTCACTTGAATGGTGTTGGCCCTTTCACTCAAAGCACATGATTTCAAGACCAGATTCTACAGGTATATTGATGCTGATTTTCAGACCAGCTTCATCGGTATATCTCTGAGTTGACATTAAAGCATTTACAGCCCTCTTGTACGATGCTTCAGCTGCCCATACAACATTTATTGCTAGCTCTTTTCAGGAATAAGCACACATTCTATAGGACATCATACCCTGCCTTTTTCCCTCCCCCACCTCCACTTACTCAAGTTACTGTAATGGGTGTGATATATATTTTTCCATTTTCCCAATTACTTGAATGTTTTATTTCTTATGTAAGCTTTCATATAGTAATCAATGGTCTCCTAGTTCAAATCCCTTTAGAATGGACGGCAACTTTGAATTATTCACTGGACTAGAAGAAGTATGTGTAAGTGTAAGATGTCCCTAAAAATGGAACAAGAGCAGGCACTATGAACTGAGTCATGACGTTTATAGCTTTAGTAGCGACTCTCTTATTTCTGACCCTCTAAACACAAAGATGGGGTTCCCAAGAAATTACTATGATTGATAGTCTATTTAATTTAAGAGCATAAATTTAAAGACAAAAAAGAGAAGAAGCTACAACAATATAAGTTTAAGATTTACCATATTTGATTAATGAGAATCTTCCAATTCAAAATGAAATATTGAACTTTGGTCTCCAAGGTTTCCATTGTATTTCAGTTTGATTTAGTTTGAAGAATATTATGGAAATGATTGGGATATTTATTTTCCTTTCAGTATCTTCCTTTTTATTTTTTTTATTGTGGAAAGGGGCGTGAATGTGCCATCTTGGATTTCATGTTTGGTATGGTTAAAAAAAAATGAAAGTCCTTACCTTTCTTCTCTATCTTTTTCTCTTCTAAACTTAAGCTCAAAGTGAAAACCTTTTATGAATGACGATGTGGATTGAATGCAAAGCCTGTCACATCATGATATCAATGTTTGTTGTCTAAAGATTGTCCTACAACGGATAATTATCAGGTCTATCCTTCATTTCTCATAGCATCGTTTATGTCATAAATCAGTTATGTTTAAAATTTCTATTTTTCAACATGAAGTATTGTATTGCAATATTATATAAGGTTATCTGCTTCTTGACCCTTTTTCCATCAATTACCAGAATGTGAATACATGTAGTGTTTTACACCTCTATTATTGTGATTGAAATCTATAGACAATGATCTAGTATCATTGGTCAAATTGAAACTATACCCTTTCTTACAAATTTTCTTCTTGTTCCTGAATTAGTAAACATGTGTTCATTTTTATTTTCTGATTGAATGTAGTTTTCCATTTTCTCTAAGTCTAATCATATTGTGAATTGTTAGTAAGTAATGGCCGATCTCCAAAGTGTCTGCCATATCGTCACTGTCATTCTATAAATGTATAAGTTTACTACACATTTTAAGATTTTTGTTGCTCACTTTATTTTGAACAGAAATGTAATAGTAATTGGTCGATAAAAATGTCATTTTCTTGCGTGATCTTAAAGTATAAAATACCAGGCACCTCATTTTGTGGTTCAAAAAAGTGTGTCTTCCCCACAAATTTTCTTATTTTGTACTTATACATTTATAGAACAACAGCTATGATATGCTTCATTCCACATCACGAATTCATTTGCAAAGCGAATTACCAAATTCTCAATACTATTACTATTACCTTGCATCCCGTAATTCTCCCATCTGCCCAAATGAAATCTGTTCTGCACCATTTGCTAGATTAAAAGTTGATAGATGCATCAATTATCAGCAAATAACAAGAATGAAGGTTTCAATTTCAATTGCTTTGTACATACTTTTTCAATGTGGACTTCCCACAGTTGGAATGGACTCTTGAATACCATGGTTGATATGTGTTGTTGATTTTTATTAATTAAATTATGACCATTTGGCCTCATATGCAGTTCAAGGCTTTTCAAATTTGATGTGTAAAGTTCTAGGCTGATTCTAAAGCTAAATGAAAATGTCTGTATGTGGTGTGCGCTTTTGTTGTAATACTATGTCAGGGAAATTGGAAAATAAACAATGCTGTTCATGAATAGACATTAAATTTCATTAAAATTTCTGTCTTAATTGTATCTTGGCATATTTCACCCTGACCCAAAGCTTGTGTTGATTTTGAGGAAATCGAAAGTGAGTTAATGACTAGATGATTTAGACTTTTTTGTTAAAAGAATATGTGTAGTTACATTAACATACTCAATTCATCATCCACTTAATTTCTCTTACTGACACTCTGTAGACCTCACAAGAGTCATGAGTAAAATTCATGCATTCCTGATGACAGGTTTAGAATGTAAATATCTTTTCCACTATCTTCACATTTCTTTCACTTACCATTGCCACTGCTTTACAATATTTACATCCGATAGTTGTAATTATAGTTAGTAGATCTCACAAGAGCAGTATCAAAACAATGGATAATCTTTACTCTTGTCATGGATGTTTGTCAGGCGCTGACCTTGATAAAGAAATACTTCGACTATATTTTATTTAGCTCCCTTAACTTTTAGAATTTAGAAGCACATGTACATCAATGCACCAATTACAATCTATATGATTAATTACAACTCTGTAAATATTAGGTTACTTGTTCCCTAAACTAGTGTTTTTAACTAATCGTTGTTTTAAATTAATCATCAGTTAAAGTATGAAGGCAAATATTATAAAGTTTTTAGAAATATTTTAAAATAGATGGTGTATGATGATAATAATAATAATAATGGGAGTCAATCATA
Source organism: Aegires albopunctatus (assembly GCA_032466395.1). Lineage (NCBI taxonomy): Eukaryota > Metazoa > Mollusca > Gastropoda > Nudibranchia > Aegiretidae > Aegires > Aegires albopunctatus. Next base: position 11,335 of record JASKDV010252510.1, read on the forward strand.
AGATGCATAGGTATATAAATAATTAACAGATAGCTGTAATAAAAAAAAGTGCAAGAAGACCTCAATGGATAGATAAGCAATATTTTACTTTTCAAATCTGTTTCATTGTTCAGATTCACAAATATACTTTTAATAAGAGCTTATTCTTTCTTGGATTGAAATCTGAATGGGTAGAATAAAAAATAATGGCTACCATTTTGTCTTGTGGTAGATTTTGGGCTTACAAATCAAAAGGCTCTTTCTTATCTGACCTATCAGTATGCAGGAAACGCCTTTTATACCCAACAAGGAGTTGGGAAGGTGTTTTGTACAAAGTGGCCGTCCAGTACCTGGAAACTGGTGTGATAAGCAGAGAGTACAACAAGTGGATTCTGTGATGTGATGTATAAAATGCTCTTTATTTAACAAAATACTGAATATTGTGCAGTTTTTGACAAAACAATAAAATAGAATTTTGTCAGTTTGTCCAAGAATTTATAATTCAATCAGATTCTACATGACTTAATCTCAATGACAATGTTTAATATTGTTTTAAGTCACTCAGTCAATGATTTTATTTATGATGGTAGGAGTTGAATACAGGAGACAAATGTAAAGAAATCTCGATAAATGGCAGAATTTGTGCCACGATGGCATCAACAACAGTGAAATCAACAAAATTTTAATACTGTTTAATGGTGAAAGAAAAGCACACGTCCCAAACGGTGTGTCAAATTCACAAACAAATAAAATCAATAAACAAAGTATTGAAGAATTGCCTAATTTTGAGAACAAATCATAATACTTAATACAACTTAAAGTTTCTTGCTAGTTTAATTCTTCTTGCATTCTTTTTTCTAGGTATAAATCATCTTGTTCATTGATTGAGACTCAAAGTCAAAGAAGCAGCAACAGTTTAAAGGAAGAATAAAATAATTTACCTTGATTTATTAATATGCAACATAATTTGGAGTCAATTTCAGTGTTTCTCACCGAAATTGTAAATGTGTACACAAGTATTAAATGAAGTTTATGTTCATTGATTTGTCACCGATAAATTAAATACTGGGTACTGAGATTTTTATTCTCTCCATGTATTTAAAATTGCAATTGTGGATATATAGCACAAATTACATTGTTTTTCATATTATTCAAGAATTAAATCAATCTATAAAGCAAGATATGTCACTAATATGCAATGTTTCCCTTTTCAAGATTCTGAAATCCTGTTGGGGCAGGAGCGCCACTATGAAGGCCAAGAGGAGGAGCACCGCCTGGGTAGTCACTGATTGTGTTGGTTTCTGCTGGGTATCCTGTGTTGCCAGGATATGAGCGAACTTCAGCATAGGGAGTGTCTAGAGGATAGGCATATGATGGATGGCCAGTGTAGAGAGATGGAATCACACCAGGCTCAGCTGTTGGTAGAATATGGATTTTACCATGGCCCTGGGAATTGAAATGATGTGGTCTATTAGTAAATGAATCATATATTCAACACAAACTCTCTTAATCATTAACTCTTTGAGCCCGGGGGTAAATCCATGTTTTGCCGCAAAGGTATAGAATGTTATGATTTGAAAATAGGGGTGTCTATTTCTTTCTTTTTTGTTCATATTCCTCTTCATATGAGCCTCAAATATAAAGTTAAGCATAGCAAATCAATCACAATTGAAAGGGCTTTATGAATAACGGATAAAATATTCTATTAAAGAGAATGTACTGATGATAACTAAATGAATGTTATGCAATGCAAAAATAATGATTCCAAGAATAATTATCTATTCATATACCTGACTATAAAAAAATAGAAAATCTTCATCCAGAACCTTGTGATTGGTATCAGTTCATACAAAGTCACTCTCTATTCAGGTAAAATTTTAGTCTCAGAGGGTGATCCGTTTTTTAATTATATTTTTTATAATTCCAATGAAGCCACATCATTTCAACAAAAAGGAAGAAAAAACCCACAATCACTATCATTAGATCTAGATCTAGACATATTTTCATGATTACCTGGATCTAAAGCTACATTTTACATTTGAAGACTCAGAATCAGAGTCACCCGTAGGTATAACTTCATCATCACTGTCCTGATCACTAATATCACCGTTGGTGATGTTTGAGAACAATTTACAACTTCTTGGCGAGTATAAAGTCTCGTTTCTAGTCAAGAAAATGCTTTGACGATTGAAGTTGCCGCCACTTTTTATTTACGTTGCAATTTCTACCAGTATAGAGATTACACTAAGGTCTAATGCTTGGAAACAATAGAAGAATTATCATAGAATATCGTCTTCAAGTAATTTCGCTTTTTTATTCATTCATATTGTTGAGGGCGCTATAGATCTACTATTCGTCCATTTTGTCAAAATCATCGGCCATATTTTGCGGCCGCTCGGGCTCAAAGAGCAAATAAAAAAGTAAAGGCAAATCTTAATGAATTTGTTATCTGATACATTTAGTAAAAATAAATGCATTTTAATCAGCTTATATCGACATGCTTTGGGAAGTGGATTTGATGTCGATATATAAAAATGTTGATAAATACAGTGGAAACCTGCTATAACAAGGATGGTGGGACCAAAGCAAAATCCCTGTTAAATCAGATATTCAAGGAAAATCAGCAAACATCGCCATTATCAATATCATCACAGGTAGGGAAGATGATAATGAATATAATTAGTGAACAGACCCGAGTGAGTAATGGGCAACTGTCACTGGGCACTAGGCCTAGGCTAGTACAAGTGGAAATGTTAAGACTATGATGATGCAACACAGTCAGGCTTGCTCTCACTTACTTTGCTGTTCATCAATTGATGAGTGTATTCATTGTCATTGTTCAATGTGCTGGCACACTTCTTTTTGTCTCACGCGCCTAGCCTAGGCCTAATTTACTTGTTGGTTAACAATACTAACAGACCATGCGGCAGGAGGCTTCAGGCCGAGCCTACCCCCCACACACACAAATGCACCAAGATTGGTGGATTCCGGTCTACCTGGTTTTCACATTCAGTATCATCAGTCTAGGAATCAACTAGGACTATTAGGAGAGGAGTTCCTTGTTTGACGGCTTATCGGATCGACACCCTCTCCATCCCCCCTCCCCCATCACCTCATTTGTTGTTTTAGAAGAACTACAACTTTCTGTGGTTATGATTACCAAATCGCTTAGAATACGTGGGGGTGGAGAAAAAATAATTAGGTAGGTGCAACTCAGAATCCCTGTTAAAAGAGATTGGTGCCTGATGGGTCGCTGCTATAACCGATAAATTTTACTGAAGATAAAGAGAAAATAAATATGGGGATTTTAGAAATCCCTGTTATAGCCGAATCCCTGTTATTCCAGGGCCTGCTTATTATGGTTTCCACTGTAATAATATAAAGACAAAGAGGGAAAATTCTACATATAATAATATGCCAAATTTGTCTTTAAACCATGGTGGAAAAGAGTTGCGGCCAATACAGTAGAACGCTGATATAAAGAACAACTCTGGAAAGAAAAATAGTTCTTTATATCAGTAATTCGTTATTCAGTCAACCTCGATACGCATACATTCAGTCAGTTCCCCTTCCCAGATTTTTCACACATTCTTCATGCCAATGTTTACCCTTTCCCAATGTCCTAGTTTCGATTTCCTCATGAAAGTTCCTCTTACGTGAAAGTTGAAATTCAACTGACCCGACATTTATGAAGATTCAATCTTCAGCACCGTTGACAACGTCGACATTGCACATTTTTTTTGCAGAAGGCAGAAGTCAACTTTCCTAACTGTTCACTTCCAGTAGTACTTGCTTGATGGAAGTCCAACGAACAGGACATTCGCTTTTTGGAACATGTTTACTGACTAATTATGACTGAAGTCACGTAATAGATCTAATCTAAATCAAATAATGTCAATCGGAGAATCGACTTTACACACTACAACAAAGCCACGTGAGAGAAATGGAGAGGCCTAGCATTTGACTTGCTACCAAAGAGGTATATGGGTTATGGATGCATGAGACACGATCGATAATCTATTTTTAGATCTTTGTGGCTAACAATAATAATTGCTCACCACTCACGCCAGCAAGGCGATGCAGAATTAGTAGGCTAGCCTATTTGTTCCGGGGGTGCCGTGGAACTTACACTATGGGCTGGTTTGTTAGTTCAGTCGCAAACAAAAAAGAAAAAAAAGGTTGGTGGGCAAGAACACATGTTCGTAAAAGCCGTCAGTTCGTTATCGCTTTTTCGTTACAGGCACAAAAAATCTATTGAAATACAGAGGGGAAAAAAATTGGGCACAGATAGTCGTTTGCTATTTCAATCAATTCGCTTCAAACATGTTCGTTACATGTGTGTTCTACTGTACTTAAAACTTTACACTAAATTATTACTTACCGGAGCCCCTTCTGTCTGGGTGGGGATGTCCCCATACAAGTTAGTCAACATAGGTCGTGCCTGGGAGTACAAGGCTCCCAATGATGCATAACCTTGGTGACCCCCTGCAGGTACAATGTCAGCAACATCTGACCTCACGGTTTGTTGGATTGCCCTGGCTCTGCATTTGTCATTTTCATAAATATGACCACTCAGAGAATATTCCTCACCAAGAGTAGATTGAGTGTCAGTTAAGACTCTAATGAAGACAGCATAAAGATACATTTTAGTTTTCAATAGAAATCAGAATAATTTCGGCAAAATTAGAACATGGACTTCAAATTATTGTCATTAAAATTAAAACGTAGAAATGGGAAATGAGAGAGCAGATGGTTTTTTGCTGCTCAATAGCACAAATCTTTGAATCCATAGATGAAACTGCATTTAGGATTAACTATTTTGAACACCCTATCGAAGAATTCTTTATTTTTCTTGAACATGAGACAAAAGAACAAATGATATACATGTAGACTTTTGGGAGTTATAATTCATATATAAGCTGTTTGTTATTTTTCAAATTTATAATTGTGGTTTTTACTTTAAATTAGAAGAAACAACATCCTACCTTTTCACGCAATCCAAAGCAATAAGACGGTCATTATGAATGCTGATAGCTTCAACGATCAATCTTGCTTCCCGACTAGACATTCTACATAATCTCTGTATTTCAATAATAAAAAGGTAAAGAACTTTCATGATATATATCATTCACTTAATTTCATGATTCTACTTTAACTTAAGCTTGCAGTTGGAACTTAAATGTTAAATCTTTCATCTTGACCATTTCATTAAGAAATTACATCTCACTCAGACATATCTGCAATTTACTTCAGCAAAACATTTTGATATCTTCATCTGTGATTAAAAATGTACCTTTTTATCTCCTTAATAAGAACAAAATCAACACCTTGAAAAACATTAGACAACTTCTTTTACAGTGAACAAAACATGTGAAAAGTTTGTTTTTATTGTATCTTGCCCTTTGTCTGTTTCTTTGGTTTTGAATGTGTGTTGGTGAGAATCTTGCCTCAATTTTTTCATGGTCAAAAGTATAAAAACGCATTCACCAAACTACAAGTACATGAACTGATGAAACTCAGTAATCTACATACTGGTTCAAGCATTCTTAGTGCAGCAACTTTGTCTGCAGGTCTTGGTAATTCATGCAAAATTGCAGCTGCCTGGGAAAAAAAAGAAAAGAAAAGATGATTTGATCATTCATAATTTATAATTATTGATATCAACAAATCATAGACTACTTTGCAGATAATGTTTCAGATGACTTAGGAACCATACTTCATTTAAATGTTGACATTCGCATTATAGATGTAATGTATATAACATCTACACAAGTACTTGTACAGTAGTCTTCGGCTTATAACCCACCTGCTATTAGCCCACTTCGTCTAATAACCCGCTATTTTAATGAAACAGAATATTTCCTATCAAAAACACCCCTCTTATAACCCGTCCTCAGACGAAAATTTGCTTTATAACCCGGTCTATCGGGCAAAGCAATGATAAAAAAAATATATTAAAATCTCACACATTGAAACTCATTTGATTGTAAACTAGATCTACTAACACGGTTAATGACATCCCATTGTC
>JASKDV010252621.1:0-17340 GCA_032466395.1 Aegires albopunctatus
TGAAAATCTTGTGTGACTTTACCCTGTGCTAGTGAGATAGGAGATGAAAATCTTGTGTGACTTTACCCTGTGCTAGTGAGATAGGAGATGAAAATCTTGTGTGACTTTACCCTGTGCTAGTTTGAGTTTAAACATTGGTGATTGCACTAGCTTTGTTTATGATGCGCTGAAAGATGAATAGATGAATTTTGTAGATCTTATCCTATTCCTGCATTTGTATGATATGAGGTTGAAATACAATATTGCTATGATTTGTGTCCCTGTGAATGTCGAAACAATAGAGGAACTGATTAAAGGAATACAGATTGCTAATTCTGGTATGGAAATATTGTGAATACTAAACTTATCAACTTACTTTGACCAATCTGCTTATCAATGTGTCCCGATGTCACACATCATCAAAATAATGCTGTCTCATTTAATTTTTACATTTCCATGCTTTCATGTGTTCACCCTTATGCTTTCAGCAACATTGCCCAATGTAGATATCACATGAAATTGCCCAATGTAGATATCACATGAAATTGCCCAATATAGATATAATATATCACACAAGGAAATCTATAGCAATGGATGAAAGTAATGAGTGGCTTTTTAAATGGGTAGGGTTGAAACTTTAGTACTCAGTAGAGGACTGGTGAGGGTATTATGAATTTATGCGCTAAATGATTATTATAGATTTCATTTTGTTCATGAGTTATATTAAAATATAATTATTTATGCTATTATTATTATTATTATTATTATTTTTATTATTATTTTTGATATTGTTTATGTTATTATTATTATTATTATTATTGTTAATATTATTTTGATTATTAGTAATGCTGTTTCATAGAAATGAATTATAGGGGGCTATTTGCCTTGTACCTTTATTTTAATGAAAGTCAAGAGCTAAAGCCGCAAACACACCCATACATACACCAACTCATACAAATTTTTAAGACCAGCCCTACTTCGCTATATATTTTAATTCACACGTTTGATTTTTAAGTATTCCTAAGTGGTGAAACAATCACAGACACATATGTAATAGAATGAAACACGGGCTGCTATCAAAATCTTTAATAATAAAAGATATTGAACTTAGAAATATGAGTTTCTTTCTCATATTTTAAAAATTAGAAACAAATATGTAAGATTTCCTATGGTGTGGCTCATTTATTCCTAGCGTGTTATACTTTTTCTTTTTCATGTTAAAAATCATCCTTGTTTTCCACTTAGTTCTGAAATTACTACAAAGCTTTAAATCTCACTTACCCATCTTTCTTCCAACTGCTAAAACTCCACGCTATTCAAATCCTTTACTCGTGGCAAGCTCTACTGAAATATTAAATTTAATCTTCATGTTTAACTCTATTACTATTGTTAGCATTTAAACAAAGGCAGCACATTTTTTTATTTTAACATTTTTTTACAGAAAGATTACTGTCAGGGTGATGGAAAAGAATTTTTATTTTCTAGATAATACGGTTTACCTTTCCTTATTTAGAAAGTTGATTATGGTACCGCACAGGCTGCTAAGAACTTAGGAGACACAGGGGCTGCTGAAAAAAAACTTTTTTTTTATAGTTAATGTTTTTAAAAGAATATTGTGTGTATGCCGTGAATGAGTATTTATTTTATGAAATACAACTTTGTACATGTCCCATGACATTTTTATATTTAATACATCACAATATCATTCAACATTCATTGTTAAGTGTAAAGTTAAGAAAGTCTAACTTCAGATGTAAAAGAATCTTAATTATTTTAGGATAAACATTCTATACTTATTTTGTTTATAAGACGGTAAATAGACAGCCCATAGCTATTAATGCAGCATTTAAGGTGTAGCAGGGGAAATGGCTGTTTTCCACAATAGATCAATTATTTTTCACGTTAAAATACTTAAACTTGAAGAAATGATTTGTCAGTCTACTGATAAATCTTGAGGCAGTTGTATAATTGAAAAACATTTTGATAACAGGTGCCAACTTCATGTATGGATTTCATTTAAACTAATTTGGACTCTGAATTTCTTAATGTCATTTCTATTTGCCGTCTCTCTAACACTTACTGGAAACTCTTTTTTTTTAAAGGCACAATTAACGATTCGAAATAAATATTTGCATTCAGCACTAATCACATATATGAAACATATTATTCTAAGAATCCTTTAAAATGTGATTGGATATAGGACAGATTAACATGCAGTAGGAATTTCTATTAGATTAATATGGTTGTGTTTTAACATACCTTTAATTTGTGCAATATTCCTTTTCACTTGGAAAGCCTGATGTTTTGCTTGTTGTTAGATTCAGTTCCGATTTGTTTTGTTTTTATGTACATGTATATAAATTAAGGTCCATGGGAATATTAATGTACCAGTACTAACTAATTATGTAATTCAATTAACTATACATGGATGATAATAAACTGGAGTGAATAGTAGTTTTTAGTAGAAATAGAAAACATTTTTCTGTGTAGAAATGCTAGAGTAAATTATTAAAATGTTTCATATTCATATTGATATTTATCTTGTAATAAATAATAAAGGTGTCTTTTCTCCTTCTCCATCATAACTTATTCCATATCATTAATAACTTGTTTTACCACAGAAATACATTTCCCCGTGTCATTGTCGCCATACATTTCCCAGTGTCATTGCCACCATTATGCATTGTGATGATATCCCAGGCTGGGTGAATTATTCCATCCGTTATTGTTTCTTTTACATGACGATATTAATTTATCAGTGAATCTGTACATAGGACAATCCCACCATTGCTCTCCCATCCCTATCATTTTCATGCAATTGTGTTACCATACCTGAAAATTATCTTTCTATTTATAATACTCAGACTCAGAGATACCGCTTTCAGTTCTTGCCCATCTTTTAATTATGTTATGTGACTAAATTTCTGTCTCAAGACAGTGACATGTAGCTTTGCTTTTAGCATATAAACCAAAGACTAACAGTGCGTGAGCTGAATGAACTTGCCCTATAAGTTCTATAAGTACATCTATATTTTCTGGTGTGTGAATTGCCTATGAGATGAACGTTGGTTTTCTGCTTTGTCTTTCGCTTGCGTCCTTTGGCTTTTCCCACTTACTTATACACGTATTATATTACATCCCTAACTCGTTCGTGATCATGTCCATATTGTCTGCATTGTTCTTCATCCGTACAACTTCAACAAATGGACGCTTTCATTTGGTTGAGTGCTTTAAAAAAAATTTAAAAAGTATATTTTCTTCTATGTTTAGATCACGTCACAAAATTATACATTTTCGTTGATCCATGTTTTCCAGCCAAAAATTGGGTTAACAACATTCAGAATTATCAGATCATAATTGTGATAAAAGTGAACTTTAAATTAGTTTTGAGTTTATGTGTAGCAAATTTTCCATATTTTCTTATTACCAGTCAGTCACTTGACTGAGCTGATTAAACGGCTTGTCATAACGACGAGAAAGCAGCTAAGTCAACTCATTAGCTTGTTGGGGAGTGCTGCAGAATTTCATGATCTTATGATTGATGTGTTCCAGGTAAAATTTAAGGCATGCTTTGCTCATACCATGACAGAACATGTTTTGCTCATACCACGACAGACCATTTTCATAAAGGCTAAAAAGTAACATGATGATTGTGTCTGATTCGAATTAATCGTCGTGACTTTGGGTCCAAGTCCAATAATTAATGAGGCTCATTTACAATGTAGTACCGTTTTTCGTTTTATCCTCCTTTACTTACACTTACATCAACTGAAATCTCATCTTACAATAATTTAATCTGACCAAAGTAATTATCATCATGAGTGCATTGTATTTTGTAACAGTGTAACAGTATAGTAAGCATTATCTTCTGCTTAATATACAAGAAAAAGACAAAATCTCAAAAATGTACAATTAGGACTTTTCATAAGTCTACGGGATTTTTTTTATTTGTATGAAAGAAATGACAAGCTGAAACAATTTGAGTGTGATTGAAAAATATGACATTGAAGTTCAGGTGTGAAAATTCAAGCATTAAAATGATGCCCGTATGTATATATGTATATATAAATGTAAGGATGGCCAGGTTTTATTTATTTTATGTAACACTAACAGTGAATTTTGAAGCATATTGCGGTCTTTATTTTAAAAGTAAAAAGTACATAGTTATTTACAGGATTGTTTTTAGAGGCTATTATTGTATTTTACTTCCAAGTTTAATGAAGCAATGATGTATACATTATATATTTTTTTATAGGTTTAAGTAATTATTAGTGAACCTTTTGAGTTTATCCTCTCCCTTTTTAATTATATATCACATTTTCTAGGCTGATAAGGGTCAAGATAACAAGCTATATACTAATTTTAAGATGATTATTTTATCTATACACTCACAATACATTATAATTATTATTCAAATCAATTTTTGTGATGGTGGAAATGTATTTCAGTAAGAGTAATTATGGTGATGCATGTGTGACTAAATTATTATTCCTTGTAAATAAAACTTTTTTCAAAGACTACAATACTTGTGTTATTTATTTAAAAATGATGTTGCTTCTCCTAGAAGTTCTAGTGGGCCAATAAAAATCAAACATTTAACCTCCTTTAGTTTGAATGATTATAATGGGGCATTGACAAAGCAAGGCTCCTTGCAGATTTTCTTCATTTGACCTTCTTACATAAGTGGTACTGGAGAGAGGCAGTTGAAAGTTGTGACAAAGTGATGTTTGGAATATGATTTTCCATTATTCATCTCACGTCACAAAAAACCAAAGTCAACCTCTATATGGACTAAGCATAATTGGGTCTCATAGTCCAATGTTTTCACACATAGTTCGAAGTTCATTAAAATAAATTCTCGTCCAGTAGTAATAAAGAAAGAACTTCATGTGTTGCCTTCTCTACTTCTCCTTCTTATAAACTGACACAACTCAACTGGGTTGAGTATTACTATCAATAATAAGTAAATAAAAAAATCAAAAACAGAGTAGACTAATTATAGGCCTATATGTAGATTTAAGTATTTCATATTGTAGCTTATATTTAATATTATCAACACTATCGCTACTTCTAATATTTGGATTCAATTTATCCCACAATTTAGCAGTGCTAGGGAAAAAAGAATGTCTATGGCAATCATTCTTAGAGTCATGGATGTTAAATGTCTGACTATCTGAGTTCCTAGTATTCCTATTACTTTAGTTTAGTTCATTTATGGGGATATCTATTTGATCGTTAATTGCTTTAAGAATATTGCAATTTTATTTCTAGCCCTTTGTTCCTCTAAAAATGTCCACTCCAACTGTTTCATGTTATGCATTGTGCTACCATGTTCATACGAATAGTTACAAATCTTGCTCTCATTTCATTGCCCTTCCATCATTTGAAGGTTTGATTGTGCCCCAATCAATTCAAAATCGTTTTCTTCTATAGGAGTGGACCAGATTATAATTTTACTTCTAGGATGTGATCTGTAATCTAGCAAAAAGTAAATTGACCTGCTATGTTTGGATTTCGTTCTTTAGAATTTAGATAAAATGATCTCGACACCAAACATGATAACAAATAAGGAAACAAAAATCTGCGATAAATATAAAATGTGAGGACATTTATTCTTGTTCAAAAACATTCATTCAGTAACATTTTCATATTCAATAATTTCAATGTGTTGATGAACACCATACATATCATTTTGCAGTTATGCAATGACTTTTTGTTGTTCTTTTTCATGTTAAGTAAAACATTATTTAATGAAAATATGAAAGATAAAACTCTCATTAAAATGGAAAAAGATAATTTTTCTGAATCAAATAACAAATGTGAGTAAAAACTAAACAAAACAAAAACATATTGAAAATAAATAATCAATGTCAATGATTACTGGGTCAAAAATATTGTCAATCTAGGAAAAAAACATGAGAAACCTATAAGAAATTTTAATATATTAGACAAGGGAGACTACTGATCCATATCTTCTGCTGTCTGCGCATCAGCGGGTGTTGGTTCTGGTCTTGCACTCTCAGGCTGATCATCAGCTTCCATTGCAGCCTGGAATGGCAGAGAAAAACATGTGAGTTATGTCTTTCTCATTAAATACACAGTCAAGAAAATTGCACAGTTTAATACTAACATTGGTATAAGCATTTAAAATAAAATGCCATTCGCTTACCAGTGTGATCAATCAAGAAAAGTTAATGTAAAGGGTGCCAAAAATTAAATCTAAAGCTCTGCCAGGGATACTTTAAAATTTATATCATAAGTAAATACAGCACTGACCAGGGGGCGTCTGGCCCAGTGGTTAACACAGTTCGTACACGAGAAATTCAAGTGGCTCGACTCACAGACACTGGTTGGCTAGGTGACCTGGTGGGATCGTATCCCGCTAGACATAAATTTTCTTGATAACTACTGGTCACTGGCGTTGTGTCCTTAGGTAAGACACTTTCTCCCATCTACCTCACTTGACTCGGGTGCGAATGAGTACCTGGCCGGTAAGATAGCGTTGTCTGTGTCAGAAAATCGTATAAGCGCCTAAGAGGCTGCTCGTCTTGTCCTGTGAGTTCTGTGTCACTGTTCGCCAGGGGAAGTGAAAAATTGTAAAAGCGCTTAGAGGCTAAGGTACCTTGGCGATAAGTGCTAATGCAATTTTAACTTACACTGACTTCCTCAGCTACCTGTCGTGATGATCTCTCTTCACCTTCAATAAGGGCCAGCTGAAAAAGTCTGGTTAAGAAATTAACATTATAACACTTGGAAATAAAATAAAATTGCAAAGCCAAACATTTTGTGCAGCAATGACAGACAGTTCCCCCATTTCAAATTTTAGTAGATCTCCCCAGGTCGTATCTTATGCAGGCATTGTTTAAAATAAGTGCTCTCTGACATAACCAGGAGTTTGTCTCCTCTTAGCTGATCCATGATTTTTTGCCATTTAAGTTGCTAAAAGAGCAACATTCTTTGCTTAATGTTCACAAAAGCAGAACAACGCATAAAAGACAAATCAACAATCATACAAATTTTAGTGGTCAACCGGTCTTTGGATACAGGCTAGAATAAACTGTATGTCTGTGAACCTCTCCCTGTGTCAAATAATTAAAAATGTTCTGCAAAACACGAAAGGATACATATGGCATCACTTTGTCATTATCAAGGATTTGAAACTTGGTGGCTTTTGCTGCAATACCAATGGAACAATTCTGGAAGAGAGAAATTACAATAAAAGAATTGAATTAAAGTAAAGCCACTGTTGGGTTATATGGAAAGTACAGTATCAATAAACAAAGATATAAATAACCATAGACAATACGGAATAAAATAAAATAATTAATGCATTCAAGTTGCTTTACAAATGATAAAGGATGACAAAACTTGCTCTTGAAAATAAACTCAATTTTTATGATTCAATTCTAAGCATTCCCTTTCACCAAGCTAAAATAAAGTTCTAGAAATCTATCTTACAGAAAATATATACCTTTGCAGTAAGATTAACCTCCTGAGGTAGAGTATCTCTGAGGGCTCTCAATCCGTGTTTGACAAGTTCATCTAATGAGCCTGGAACAGAGAATGTAAATCTTACCTTAAAATAGGATAACGAAATTAATTACAATGACATGTTCCAATTCAACCAGTTACATGGAGTCTCAATCCAGTACTCGTGACAACTTTGTAACACTACACTGTCAGCAATGAAATTTGTCTAATGAGTAACCCAATTCATCTACATTCATAGGGTACAGTAATGTGATCATGGCCCATGAATGAATTTTTAGACACAAAATGTACACTTACAGTCAATCCCCAGCTTTAGTTGCTTTGGTACACAATGCCAAAGAACCCCCCACCCACATCCCCAAAGGCAAAAAACCCAAAACAAAAACAAAACCCAACACAAAAACAACATCAAGCAAACCCAAACACTTAACCAAACAACACATGAATGAGATGCCATCAACAAATAATCATGTTACTTACAATCTCCAAACTTGTCCAGATGTTTTTCTAGATATGTCCTGGCAGACTGAGAACGTGCTCCTATGGCCATCGCTTTACAATCGTAATAATTGGCTGATGGACATGTTTGATAAATGTGTGGGCCTTGGGACTGTGGAATAGAAATAGAACAGGGGTTGGATCAAAAATAAGAAGCTTATAATCTTGTCAAAGATACGTTCAAACACAGACTGAAATGACATTGATAAAATTATACCTTAAAAAAATCAATAGATAATAAAATAAAAAATTCAAAAGTTAAATAAATTTAAAAAACCCGGAGATGTTCAGGCCCCAAAGGAAAGTACGTGCATTAGTATATTCTTTTATGATTTAAAGGGACATTAGAAAAAATTCAAAGGTGTAATGAAAAAAACCCTAACAGCAATGAAAAAATGAATGTTCGTTAATCTACTCACATCGTATCCAGCAACGAGCAAACCCACACCAAATGGCCGTCTTCCATATCTTTGTGTAGGAACTTGTGATTCTTTGTGATGTTAAGGATAATGATTAATGAAAACATTGATTTATAATTGAAAGTCAGACTATTGAATGAAAACAGCTTTATGTCATAGAAAATTAAAACAAACTTTTGTTAAAAAACAAAAGTAATCAGTATTATTAATTTTCAAAAAAGACTGATGACAAAATGATTTATTGCTGTAGTCTTGAGAAAAAGTAAGGTAAAAAGGAGTTTCATGCGAATGCAGAGCCCTACATACCCCGAGAGCTTCATATATATCCTCTATAAGCTCTTAAGCATTCAATAATCAAGTGACTATTTGCATATTCCAAAATTATTTTCAATTAGCTAGGAGCCATTAACACGACGCACTATAATGTAACTTATTTTTCTAAGGCACATTCATAAGATCTGACTGCTTAATAAGCCAGGTAATCCTTTACACTTGAAAATTTATAATGTTGTATAAATATAAAAAGTCCAGTAAAGTCACATTTGTGGGCTGGATGCCAGACCCGATTATGTCCTTATCATTAATGTTGGACATAGCCAATAAATAGTCACTTACAATCAATTAATTAAACTAATCCAAATTTACGACCAAGGGCTAGTGTCAAGATTTTAGAACATAAGCTAAAATGTTTGCACAAAAGCAATTGGCTAATGACAACAGCAATTGGCTAATGATTGTGTAAGGATACTGCTACCAATTCCAGAAACCAATCTTGAAATGGGTAGAGGTCTGTTGTAGGCCCAGCGGGAATTTAGGCACTCATTTCTCATGTAATTACTGGAATATGAAACAATATTATTACATTATTACAGAAATGAAGAAATTGAAAACCCAAAACGTGCACAAATTCACTAATATACACAAACATCAACTAAAAATAAAAGAATACAGTGACAAAATAAAACAAACAACAATGAAACATTGAGAATTCAACCTGAGCAGGAAGATGGGGATAAAGACGAATAAAATCATAGTAGCCTAGTGATTAACACAGTTCAAACACAAGAAACTCAAGAAGCTCCATTCACCAACACTAGTCAGCTAGGTGACATGGTGGGATTATATGCCGCCAAATGCAAAGCTTTCTCAATAACTACAGGTCAGTGGGGTGTGTCTTTAGATAAGGCACTTTATCCCATCTACCTGGCTGTTGAGACAGCATTGTCAGAGTCTGAAAATTGTATTCATGCTTAACAGGATGCCAGTCTTTATCCTATGTGTTCTGTGTTGCGGTCAGTTGTGGTAAGTGAAAGGTCACTGTAAAGCGCTTGGAGGCTAAGGACCCTTAGCAAACAGCGCTTATAAGTAGGATTATAAACTTTTATATATGAGATACAAGTAAACTTCAATGACCTTTAAAGTGACGTGTCCAAAGATTATCAAAAAGACTGCGCTAAACAGCTGATCTGATAGTGGTTGAGTTGTAAAAAGCAATACATATTTAATTGGTACATTAGAAGATTACAAATCAATAAAAGAAATGAGAAAGATCATAAAAGTAAACAGAATTAAGAGAAAAAAAGCTACCCTATCATACCATACTATGATTGCTAACCTATTCATAGGAAACCAAAACAACTCACCACAACAAACTCGCATCGGCAGTAAGCCCTGCAATGGAAACTCCAACATGATCATCAATAGGAAGGATTTTTTTCTGATGGGCAGACAATTCTGACTGTGCTCTCTGTTGTTTTATGATAAAACCAAAATAAGAAATAAATAACAAGTGTCACGTTGTCAACATGATGTCGAGAAAAATAACATAACAAAAAACACAAAAATAAATTAAAAACTATTTAAAAAACAACAACAACCCAAGACCCACAATGTCCAAAGGATTGACAAAAAATTTTAATAAGCAAAACTACCTTTAAAATATATTTCAAGTCAAATGTACACTAAGACAGAGTTATATATATATTTTTTTAAAAAATACTTTATCTAGATCTAATCCACAATTGGAAATTTTTTTTACAATAGCATTCAGATTATGAAATCAATCAAAAATACAAATCGTTAAATGAAACAATTATACAATAAATTCCACAAGTCATAGTTGGTAATTGCCCCCAATTGTAAAATCGGTACTCATTTACATTGAGTCAGTGGAGCAATCGGAGTAAATTTTCTTGCTCAAGGAAAGAACTCATCGGTTTAAGCAGGACTCAAACCTGAGCTATCCGCTCGAACACTTGGCTTCCGCAGGAGCCCTTATTTTGCCCTCTTATGAATCTGAAAACCTTTAAATAACATCTCAAACTTTCTTAAATGACAAGATGATGTAAAAGGGTAATAGTCAATGTCTGTGACATGACAAAATGGCGACTTTTCCAAATATCATATCAGAGTGATAATAATTTGTCACTTGTGATTTGAAATCAAACCATACCTTAAGAGCCACTAGAATAGCATGTGTTTTAGATTTGAGACCAACACATGCTGAACCCTGTTTGACGGCTTCCATGGCATATTCCAATTGATGGATTCTACCCTGAAAAATTTAAAGTAGCAAAAAATAACGTAACAATTTATATATTGTTACATTGAGAGAAAACAAAGACCTAATTATTTACATGGGACCAAATACATTATTTCCATTCATTTCCTCCTAATATTCACCAGCAAAAGCTACTGAATGAAATAATTAAGAAATATTTTAATGTTAGACTTGATGGCTAAATTCTTCATAATACTATCATTTTGTTGAAGAATTTACGATCCATTTTACATTTTCAGAATTCTATTGGACAGATTCAGAGTTTCAAGAATTTGATAAAGAAATCAAATGAAATATTAAAAAAGGATGATGATTTCAGATTCTCAACGCACCTGGGGACTCCAAACAGTGACGTCATTATCATACTGATTTCGGAACTGAAAATGAAAAAAAGAAAATTGAAAGGTACAAGGACTGAAACTGAAATAAAACTTGCAATCTCATTGGCTGGAATCTAAATACTTTCCAATCAAAACTACTTTCGTTATTTAGGAAAAAAACTCGAAATTTCCAACTTTTCTGGCGCTAAAATTAGGTCACTGGCTAGCGACGTCTGCGTGCAAATTTCGCGGAAAAGGTCGCAACTCCTGCACGGGAGGTTTCCCAGGCTAACCAGCTGATTTTTGTTATTTTTTGAATCAAGCATGAACAAATGCGTTTTTCATGGCTAAATATAAAAAAAAACAAACCATAGGAACATTTTGAAAAGGTCGTTTTTATGGAGTGTACTTTGGTGAGGATTATAAAGCTATCATGACGATAGATTTATAGTTTTCTTCTCCTGAAGTTTATCTAGCTATAGTAGATGTAAAATTTGTCAACTTAACATGAAAACGTAATTTGCAAAAGAAAATCAGTGTCAAGTGTTAAGAGATGAATCTATATACATATTTAGCCGCCATCCTTTATAATGCAATTATGACTAATAACAAACGATTCTTTGGTTTTGCCAATAGGCCTACGTTTGTTATTTTTGTAATTGATTTTTGAATTGTTTCTATCTCACCACTGACCCACGCTCCGATCATTCAGGATAATCCAATTTAATTGGTCAAGACAATTGTTACATCTTATTACAAAGGTAACAGAATCTCATCACCCAACACATCGTCTTAGACACGAAAATCACTATGCTGCTTTACCACTATACTAACCATGGGCTAGCTAACAATATTTTATTGTATCCTGTTACCCCCTACAAAATAATGTTTTTTTTCAACTATTTTTTCCGCTATAATTTCTTCCTCTTTCAACATATTTTGTTCTCCAAGAACCAATCATGTTGATAATGAATAAAATAAATCTTAGAAGCGTCCCTTTTGCTAATTTTGGACAATCACAACACACCACGCAAAACGTAAACAAAAGGCTGACACACCTACTTTTTGAAATGGACTCGTTCAAGGTCCAAATCTTATGCAAAGTTGCTCATTTGGTGTTATTTGATTGGTGAATCACTTAGAAACTACTTTAGGCTTGCTGTAGGTACGAGAGGTGCCTTAGAAGGCAGAAATTAGGAAGTAAAGAGGAATTTTGTCACCCTCTCCTCTCAAACGGTTTCTACCAGGCTTAGAAGCAGAGAGGTGTTGCACGCTAACGGGTATTACCGTGCTTCGCGCTTAGAGGCGTGTGTTAAACCTAGCCGGCCCGGCTTTTACCGGGTATCGCGCCTGGCGGCTGCCATTGGCCACCTGGTGACCAATTCATGAGGCCTGCGCTTGGTCAGTTCATACCGGAAATGTCCTTTTAAAAGGGCCTGAGCTTCTTTTGGGTTAAAAAGGTTGACAAATATTAATAACAATAACAATAATTTCATAAATTGACACTAAACTATTGACAGGGAAAAAGAATGAAAAAAGAGAGAATTCAAGATATCAAAAAAATGTGGGAAGAGAGCGAGAGAGAGAGAGAATAGGGCCTGGATAATAAAGTGTAGACATTATATTAGGTTAGCAGCTCTGCTATGTTCTTAAATTTGCATTGAGGCAAGGTCTATGGAGAAGGATATAGACATCCTTCAAATGTCATAACAGACAGAGAAGAGATGGGTGTTGGGCAGAAAATGTTCTCCCTTTCCTTTAGGCTTTGGATTGACTAGAGAGAGAGAGAGACAAATGTCGTAAGTGAAAGACGACAGGGACTGAGCATATAGTCATTTGTATGCGCCATGAATAGGATTCAGTCCTTTAACCTATGTGCTTAGGATTTGGTAGTGCGCGCCTAATCATACAAATATTTATTCTCTCCTACTATTGCTTGAATTGCATCGATTTTCTAATCTGACCGACAACAATCAACAAATCTGTAGAGTCTGTCTGATTTAGGAGGCTAGATTAATTCATCGAGGAAAAAAGAATTTTCTTTCATATATTTATATTTCTGTTGATTCAGTGACACATGGAATCTGTGCATTTTATACGAAGTGAGTCCTCACCTCGCCTAGACGCTTTGCCTATCCGATCTGGGTGGCCCCTCGCCTAGACGCTTTGAATATATCCAATCTGGGTGGCACCTCGCCTAGATGCTTTTCCGCCTGGAACTCACCTGGGATACTGCGATTCTGCGCATGCGCATATTTTGCGCATGCATGACCGCGAAATTTAAAGCTGGCGAGTGGCGAGGCGATCGAAGTCAAAGACAATTCATTATTTATTCTCTCGTCCACTGCCGATTCATAGTAATGTTGGGAAGCATTTTTTGAGGCTGTAAAAAGATATTGCGACTAAACTTTGTAACTTTTCGTGAAAGTTTCAAGTAGAAAGGACTGCACTCACAATAAGAGTCACAAAAACCAGCGACAATTTAGCTCATTCAATCGGAGGACTCGGTAATGCATTTCTTCATTAAAATTCTCACCTCCAAAACAAATAACAGTAGTCAGTAGCCTGACACTGGCAGGCTCAGGCGCGATGACAATCTCGCACACCACAAGACTCAGCGGCACTTTCTATGTAAAATCTGAGTAGCCTTGCCTAGACGCTTTGAGTATCCGATCTGAGTGGCGCCTCGGCTAGACTATCGGATCTGGGTGGCGCCTGGTCTAGGCGCTTCACCTAACTATGCCCTAGTTTTAATTATCTCTCCACTTCATTCACCTCTTTGTTTTTTTACGCGATTTGTAGCAAATCAGTCTTATGGCACCAAAGGCAAAGGTCTCCCACCTCGGGCAAAGAAAGAGCCTTGGGTTCTAATATGTTTTTAATAGAATACAGAGAAGGCTAGATCTAATAACTCGGGAATCTCACAGTATTAATTGGTTGGTTTTCCACTGATACATGCGCAGTTTTTAGAGCAATAGTCCATTATGATTGGTGGAGAAAGTAGCTTAATAGTCCATTGTGATTGGTGGAGAAAGTCATGCTTAGTTTAGTGAGAGCTTCATTTAACAAATAATATAAAATGCCTGGGACAGCACAAGTTGCATTTTGTTAAGCACTAGATTCAAAAAGTTCAAACGATGACTTACAAGGGATCTCTGGTGTGTTGAATGTGGAGCACTTTGGGGCACACTTTGATACTGAGATGTGGAATGATACACCATCTCAGAAGGTTGAGAAGGCTGATGTGATTGCACAGGCTGTCCATAGCCATGGCCATAGGAGATAGAAGGGGCTTGTCCATATCCTTGTTGTGTTAAGTCGTATGATCCTCTAACAAGGGAATATCCCGAAGGGTCTGGGGTGAGATATGGTGCTTGCTGGATTTGCTGTCCTTGTGGGATATAATATCCAGCACCTGTTCCACTAACGCTGTTGTTGGGTTGCATTGGGCCGCCAGTGTTGGGTTGCATTGGGCCGCCAGTGTTGGGTTGCATTGGTTGACCCCATCCCCCACCACCGCCATAATACGACATCTTTAAAGTTATGAATCTGACTCAATAAGAAATTTAATCTAGATCTAGATCTATAGATCTATGCGGTAATTTTAACTTGGGTTTCGATTTTAGTCATTCATGCAAAATGTGGTTTATCTCGGAAGTGAGCCATGTTGTTTCATCGCCGTCAGAGAAGCCTATTTCTACGACTCTATCCGATATTCTCACGATTATACGTCTATGCTCACGACTGGTCTAGTAATTTCCTATCGCTGCTTACAACGTGATTTTAGCCTCTGTGCAAAAATGAGAATCTCTGTATCTGCTTTGCTCATGGTGTAGATCTAGGCACGATGGAAAAGATCCGAATAGTAAATAATCTACAGTAAAACTAATCTAATGTCTAAAAATAAAACCATACATATCATGTAGATTCAATATTTAAATCGAAAATCAAAAACATTGTGTTTTATTTAATACTGTTTATCATGTATGTTGGAAATAATTATTATAAAATGTTATTTCTTTGTTTGTATATGAATTTATGATGTGAAACTTTGTGCACATACTGATATTGATTGATAGATTTATACGGTAGCTGTGCCGATGAAAATTTGTAATAGTAATATGCTTTTATTTTAATGTTTTTACATCAGCACAGCGCAGTTTATTCTAAACGGAAGTGCGGGCTTGGGCGGGCTTATAGAAATTTGGACTTGCCCTCTTTTACGTCCGCCACTCCCTATAAATGCTGGTCCCACTCCATTAGGGAGTAACGTATCGATAACAACAGAGAAACGAATCAATAACAACAGAGAAACGAATCCATAACAACAGAGAAACGAATCCATAACAACAGTGATATGAATCCAAAACAACAGAGAAATGAATACACAACACCAGAGGAACGAAACCATAACAACAGAGAAATTAATCCATAACAACAGAGAAACGAATCCATAACAACAAAGATATGAATCCATAACAACAGAGAAATGAATACACAACAACAGAGGAACGAAACCATAACAACAGAGAATCGAATCCATAACAACAGAGAAACGAATCCATAACAACAAAGAAATGAATCCATAACAACAGAGAAATGAATACACAACAACAGAGGAACGAATCCATAACAACAGAGAAATAAACCCATAACAACAGAGAAATGGACTCATATCCACAACAACAGATAATTGAAGAAGGAAAATCCATAACAACAGATAAATGAATCCATAACAGATAACCGAAGAAAGCAAAAACCATAACAACAGATAAATGAATCCATCACAACAGATAATTGAAGAAGAGCAGCATAACAACAGATAAACGAAACCTAACAACAGATAATCAAAAAAGTAAAACCATAACAAAAGAGTTCTAAATGAATCCATAACAACAGAGTAATGAAGAACGCAACATGCATAACAACAGATAATTGAAGAAAAGGGGCAGCATAACAACAGATAAACAAAACCATAACAACAGAATATAAGCAAAGAAAGCAAAACCCACAAGAGAGAAAGGAATGCATAACAACAGAGTATTGATGAACGCTACATGCATAACAACAGATAAATGAATCCATAACAACAGATTATTGAAGAAAACACCAGGACCATAACCCAAGCAATCAGAGGAAGTAGCCGAAAGAAAAATCAAAATAGCCCCCAACGCTGGAACCATATGCCATTGGCCAACGTCGAAACAACTTGCTGCGAACCCAGTGGTAAACTCACATGGAGCTACTTTCAATCTATGTCTTCTTTATAGTAGTCATTCGACTAATCTACCCTTTATCTCGCTGTTTCGATACTGAGCGTTGGGATAGTCGACAATCCTCTAATTTTCTTTGAAGGAATCGGCAGAGAAGAGAGTATCTTAATTGGATGGTACTACCTTCGGTATATTCATTGACTATCCTCTTTCCTCTCTATATGATCCGTTTCAGATGTCGGTATGTCTAGGTTCCATTGATCAGTGGTGGACAACAACTATAAGGATCACGTTTGGTTTACTAGAAAGGGATGGCAATATATTGGACATCCGCATATACGTCAGTGGTCAATAATAGAAAACAGATACAAAGGTCACACTTGGTAAGCGCACTATATCTCTCTCGGTAGAGGATAGTAACATAAAATGGATACACATATATATGACAGTGGTCGATAGTAGATAATAGCACTAAAAGGCACAATTGGTAAGTGCACTATTTCTCTCTCGGGGGAGGATAGCAGAGCAAAACGACTCCACATATGTATACATGTCTGTGGTCAATGACAGGCTAAAGCTTTAAAAGTCACGACTGGTAATCTTACTTTTTCTCTCCCGGAAGAGGGTAGTAATGCAAAATGGTTATACATATGGATATGAGCGGTTAAAAGCGAGCTGTAACTCTATAAAGTCACGATATAATCGTGCTATTTCTCTTCCTGAAGATGATAGTAACACAAAATGGTTATCCATATAAATGCCAGTGGTCCATGGCAGACGAAAGCGCTAAGAGTCACAATTGGTAAGCGCACTATATCTCTTCTGGGAGAGGATGGCAACAGGAAACGGTCCTACACGTG
>JASKDV010252732.1:0-17335 GCA_032466395.1 Aegires albopunctatus
TGTTTTCCCATCACTTCTTCATATCCAATATTGTCTTGCCCAATCTTGGCATTAAAGTCGCCCATTAGGATGTTGATGTCTCTTTCTTGATACTGGACCATCATGTTTTGCAGTCTGTTGTAAAAGCTGTCTTTTGCTTCGTCATAGCTGTCGTTTGTTGGAGCATAGCATTGGATCACATTCATTTTAATTTTCTTCTTTTTAGTTCTGAAGGTTGATGCAATAATTCTTGGTTCATCCTATTAGAGCTCTTTGAGCCCGTACAGATAACATAAGAGCTACGCCTTCAGTGTGTGGGGCATCATCTTCTTCCGTGTCCAGAATACAGCACAATCTCCCAGTGAGCAGTCTCTTTTGTCCAGACTGCATCCATCGAACTTCACTGATTCCAAGCAGTGAGTGTGAGGTGGTAGCTTCTCATCTCTGCTGCTACCTGAGCTGTCTTTCCTGTCTCGTACATGGTCCTCACGTTCCATGCTCCAATGTTAATGGTCCTGTTCGATAGAAGGGGCGTCAGCCTTGTAGTTTCAATGGATTACTGGCTTTCACAACAAAACTTCATACATCCTCTACATGAGGACCCTTCCTCTCCCAGGGTAGTGGTCTTTAGTTCTGTTACTTGCGTTATTGTATCGAGTTGCTTTTTTCAAGGGTGGGGTTGCTAGACCCGCACCCAGCCTTTCCTCCTTTCTCATCCGGGTTTGGGACCGGCCATGGCGGAGTTATAATATATACATCGTACATGAATAATTTAAACTAGGTTCGTACAGATAATTTTAACCCTTTTGCTACCACGTGATTTTGGCTGAGAGGGAAAAAAAAGACGGGGGTGGGTTTTTTACTATATTTAGGCCTATCGCTTTAAATCCAAAAAAAGGTCACTCATACAATCCATACATTTTCATAAAATCAATATTGTAAAGGCAATAAATAATATGATTAACTTCATGAGAGAATTTGAATTTGAAATTATGCAAATGAGCTAATTTCTCCTTAGAAAAATTTAGTGAAAGGGAAATTATTGTGCTTCTTTGGCTCAGTTAAATTTTCGCTCTCTTGAACAGATTGACTGACAGGTCTAAAAAATGTTAAATTGCATTTGGTGGATTGTGATTGATATATGTATAGATTAGTGTTATTTTACGAAATTGAGGTTTTTTCCTGCTTAACTCTTTTTATCCTAGAGCTGCCCCAATAAACAATGTGCCCGTCCTAGGGCTGCCGCAGGGAAACAGCTTACTTAACACTGATACTTTGTTATTTATGATCGTATCTCAATGAAATTTGGACATATTGAAGAAAATTGAACAAAGTTTTTGAATATTGCATTTAATATAAATTATAAGTGTAAAATTTTAATCCCCATATTGATTTCAGCGAAAGCTTTGTAAAGCTGTTAGATCTAGATCTATAATAAGCGCCGCTTCATCGTGGTGTTTTCAAAACGAAAGTCGAGTGAAAAATCGAGCAAGAAACCGTCAATGAACGCTTGGAAACTAAACAAGCTATTCGTACAGAGCTATACACACACAGCTTTAGTTTCGTATTTTTAATAACTAACTAATTGTAGGTGTCAGAACGTTCCGTATAATCTGTTACAAGAATACTCGTAGCCCGGACCAGTAGTCATTACAAGAATACTCGTAGCCCGGATAAAAAGAGTTAATTAACCAAAATAAACATTTTTTTTAATTTGATAAAAAAAACGACTGCTCCCTAAAATCAAAACAAACCATTGGCATGGCTTGATTTCATGAGGTCATCTACAAACCAGGGGTTTTGTTTTGATTTCTGACTGAAATCTCCACGTGAAAAGTCTTCAGCAATAGTAAAGGAAAAATTTCAAATGCCATCTCTCAGTAAGGTTGCCATTACATGGCAGAATGATCCATAAGAAAAGTGATACACATATTACATGCAACCAGTTACTCCATCATGACTTTTAACTTAGCTCTTTGACATAAAATAATAGATTCAATAATAGCAACACGAGCTGGTGTGAGTGCAATTCATGCATAATAAGGCAAATTACAGCTATTTCTCGGTCTTTGTTTTTCCTCTATGATCGAGGCCTTATAACTTGACAGTCCAAATCTGCCATTTTATCTGCGAAGAGTGTTGGCTTCATGTATTAGACCACATTGAAGCATAGTATGTAGAATCTTAACACAATGCAGGAAGCATAATCTCCTAAACCAAATTTTAAAAAGATTGTTTCTGTTCGGGAAAACTATAGATCTAGCTTACTGGGTGAAATAAATCAAGAATCATAATTGATACAATTAATTAAGGTACCATTATTCTTTCCCACGATGCCGCGGGTATTCAACTAGTTAGTATAAATTTGAATAATTTATGCAGATTGAAAAAAACATGTTTGAACAACTTTGAAGTCCATTCTAGATAGAAGAACAATGGAAAATTCAACATTTCTGATGATCTTGAAGCTGTTTTACATTATTATAATCAGAATCAACCAAAAAAAGCAGTCGAAATTGAACTATCACTTTCTCTAGATCTGAATCTAATATCATGATCACCCCCTAAATATATAGATTCAGAACCCTGAGATTGTGAAACTGTTTCAAAATTAAGCAAAACTGTCCATTCCCGAGTTAGTTTCACTTTCTAAAGGGCCAGCTTACTTTTCAGTAGTGTTACAGTTCAGTAGTTTCCTATGAGGATAAAAATAAAAGTTGAATCTCGTGGTATTCTTTGCATGAGAACTCAAGGCCGTGGTATTTTTGGAATGGGTAGCAAAAGGGTCAAAGAGTGTTATAAATTATGCAAAGCTGTGAACGAATGGTCCACATTGCATGAAATAGATGTACCTTAATTTCACAATTGATATGTAACTACATAGCGTGTGTCATTATGGAATCACCATGCTTTAACATGACTTGTTTTTGTGTAATTTCAGATCAAAACAAGTGTGTACCCTATATATACTTTAAAACTTCGCCAGAAATTGCAAAAATGATATCGTTATTTTATCTCTGCCTTGTATTCCAACTTGGCTTACTTCAAGTATTGCTAGCATCAGATGTAGAAACAATGAATATTTACCTCAACTCCTATGCCCATTGTGGTCATGATAAAACGTTTGCAGTAAGCCTGAGAAAGGAGTATTTCATTCAGCCTAACATTAGTCCGAATACCGGCACCAACAGTTTTCGCACATGTGAAGTCACTTTTTACGCTTCGGAACCTGATGGTCACATCTGTTTGATACAAGAAGGTAATAAGGCCAAAATCACGGACAACAATGCTGAACTTCAAGTCTTTGATGGTGTAGGGAGTACAGATGAAAAATATATTGGTAATTTAAAACCATTTCCTGATAGCTGGCCGCAAAGAGATGTTTGTTCTACAGGTCGTTATATTACATTCTATTTGCGGGAGATCAAAAAGGAAAATTCAGCAGACATTCGTAAGATTCATTTGGCTTTCAGAGTTGTTGACATCAAGAGTCGTAAGAGAACCCTTTACTTGGATGGTACTTCTTGCAACAATAAGTATGATCTTTTAGATAGTCGTATCAACTTGAGAAACCGACCTCAATTTCCAGGCATGATAATCAACTCACCCACCTTAGAATGTCCAATGATGTTCAAAAAGGTGGAACCAAAGTCCAATAGTTCGATCTGCATTGTATATGTACCGTCTTCCAATGTCACTTGTGACAGCCAATGGCAATTTGCCGTCTATAATTCTCCTCATGACTTTGATAACCATGGTAGATATAAAGTTTACAATCTGTCATGTAGTGATTCAAGGGCTAATGAAATGCATGTCTGGTGTGGAGACAAGGCTGAGAAAATCACAGCAATATTTAATCGAAAGGTTACCTTTTTGTCAAATTCTTCCTTAGAGCCACCAGGAGAATTTCGTTTCCTTGTGACAGACTACAAGGGTACAGCAGCAAAACTATTGAGTGAGGTCAGAGACTCATTGACGGTGGTAGAATCTGGAGGTTTTGATACTCTTGAAATCGTTTTGATTTGCGTTTGTGTTGCATTGGTTCTTGTTCTCATTATCATTGTGTTTGTAAATCGGCGAAAACTACCCTGTTATCGATACAAAGCTGTGGCAAAAAGAGATTCCGATGCAAATGATGCTCGTATGTAATTTTTTATACCAATGTAATGAATTGAAGCATCGTTGAGAATTTTCTTTTTAGGCATTTTAAGAAGTTCAGTTGAAACTGTTAATATATTTAGAACATGGTTTTGTTTCAATTTCTTTCAAATTCTAGTCATACATGTGGCATAAATTCTGGATTAATGTTTAGCTCAGACAGAATATTTAGATAATCTATGCTATAAATGTTGTTGTGTACTATGTAAAGCTACATCTTTTATATGTTATCTTTTCAATTGACTTATCACAATCTTTTATTAATGATCTCTGGTTCCACTTATTTAGCTCTCCCTATTGTTTCCAGGAAAATCATATTTTAATATTGGTTCAGTTAAATGTTAATGAGGACAGTTTTTATCTCTACTCTAACATACAATTACTAGTGCAATGCTTCCAGCCTTTCTCAACACATTCCATTTGGATGGAATCAGGGTTGTATCAACTTCCTGCAAATTATATTTAATAAACTTTACCAATGGTACCTGTGAGAGAATATTGAAAACATCAAAACTTATGCCTTGAATATAATGAATGAAAAATTAAACATTTGCCCTACTAGTTGTAATGCTCAAATCGATTTTAACAATAATGGTGAATTACCTTCTTTTTAAAAAAAATCTCTTTCTTGATGCATGGTTACCCTTTCCAGGCATTTGTCAAAAGTATACATGACCTCTATACTATGTTAAATGTGGGCGGAAAAAATGATGTCCCAGTTGTAAACTTTGGTATAATTGTGAGAGTTAGCAATTGTTAAGTTTGGCTATTATTAGTATTATCAATGTCATAATATACTGATCATTTCACCTAATTGTATGATTCCTTCAAACATGTGTTGGTTAATGTGTTGGATTCCATATGATATGATTACAGGGAATTCTATTCCAAGCTTTTGAAGAATTTAATTCAACAAACTTTGTAGGTTTTGCACTTCTCTTTGTTTTCATAGATTCATTTGACTAATTTACATATATTAATAATCAATCTTCATCTCATCCTTTTTTTTATGGTTTTGACTATCATGGAACATTCGACAATGCCACATTATTTAAAAATGCATCATTAAACTTTGTTCAAATTTTCGTCTTCATCCTCCAATTTTTTAGAAGGTGTTTTATTCATTATATTTTATACTTTAATTGATTTGTTTCATCCAGGTCTATAATATCTATTAGATTATGTATTTTTGTATCATAAAAATATACTAATTAAGTTACTAGAACGTTACTATTCTAAATATGCCTATTTCAGGAATGAATTTTTTATTTCTTTTAATACACTTATTAAGTTACTAGAAAGTTACTATTCTAAATATGTCTGTTTCAAGAATGAAGAGGATTATTTCAGTGGTACATTATTGAATTACCAGGTCATTATAGGTATAGCCTTATAAATATTTTTTCAATGTTGACTTTTCTTAATCCTTCATTCGAGTGTTTGCTGCTGCTACTAATGTTGTTTTTTAAATTATAATTTATCTAGAGATTTAAATTGTCTTTTAATTTTATTTTTCTCAGAAGATATGAAGTCCTTTGGATTATGTGATCAATTTTTAATATGCAGCTTTTGCTTGGCATTTTTATTTCTTTTACCAGTGATAGTTGTATGTTTCACATTTGACAAATTATTCAAGATTCAAATCATTGCAGTGATCATCTTGGCGGGATAATTCCCTTTTTTTTTTTTTTTTTCTCCCTCTCTTTTTATGTTCTTTTGAATAATAAGTATATATATATGCTCCTCAGTTTATTTTGAACAAAATATTAACTACTTAATTTTACAAAAGTTTTGAAGCTTGTCCATCCTAATGGATCTTTAACCATGTGAAAATATTTGGTGATGTTATTTATTTTTTTATATTTGTTGTCAAAAACATAAAATTTCATATAAAAAACAGGTAATTTTTTGTCTAAACAGTGGTGGATGATGTCACTGACGATGATTTGAAAATGACATGAAGATTCTAGTCTCTACAAGTTTATCCGTTTCTCATCTTTTGAAATTCCGTTTAAAGTCCCATAAATCATATGGTGAAAGTTTATTTCATTTTCAATTTTCAACAAATTCCAACAAAAGAATTAATGTATCATAATAAGTATTATTTGTTATGCATCAAAACGAGAAAAATACTTATATATAAGATAATCTGTTTTCATCATGGTTGTTGCACTGTTTATGTTAAATGAATAAAAGTTAACCATTTGATGTTTACAATTTTTGGCTAAATGATAATAATGATTATGTCAATGTGAGTGACAGTCATTGGAAACATTTATACTTATTTATAGTTTTACTTTATAAACGATTATCCAGACCATTATCTTTCCCTGGCAAAAAAAGCATCATTGCCTGTATTTTGTAGCTTTAATGAAATCACTCACAATTTATTGGTTGAAGCAAATTTTAATGAAAAGCACAATTCATAGTTTCTATTAAATTTGCTTTATATGTATAGAGAAAAGTTTACTCTACTCTCTTTGTCTCTCTTTATTACTTTGAATTGCAAAAAAGAATTTTTTTACAAATTTAATTAAGAATTCCTTTCATTATGATAAATGTTCCATCCGTTATTAGTATCTTCCTTTCAAATAATTGACTTTATTGTGAATACCGTAAATAGCTGCCAGATATTGCTTGCTAGAGATGTGGGCCTATTCCTCTGTGATAGTTTGAAACACATTTTTTAACCTATTAGATCACTTCCTTCTTTACTTATGCCAGCAAATATTTGAAATACACCAAGGTACATGAGCTCCTCCTCATATTTGATTGCCAAAACTTTTGAATGGTAAAGTGCATACATGTATTTATCTACAACTTTTCGTATTTAATTTTTTGATGGATTGGAAATTCTCTATCATTTGTAGGACAATTCTTGTCAATACCATGTCCACATAGGATTTATTTCAGCTCTTAGTCAATTTACTTTTTCTTTTCTTTTTTTCTCAGTTCAATAACAGATAGATTTGATGATTTTCCCTCTAATTCTCACTTGTTTTGATACATTTAATCTACGAAGATCTCCGACTTTAGCTTTTTATTTTACGCCATTCATTTATTGTACACTTTTCTAAATTGTTATACATTACAAATCTCTGGACTTCCTGTTGTTTTCAACTCTTTGTTGTTACTTTTTTATAGCCTACTGTTTACACCTGATTGTCTACTCAAATTATTGTTCTCAACTTCATTAGTAGGGCAAGCATGTAATAGTAGGCTGTCGATTTTTTCATTTTAGCTTTTTATTATGTTACTATTGTTACCTATCCCTCTGTTGATTTCATGAACTTTTTTTTTTGATACTGGGATTTTTTCCATCCCTTATTTTCTTTACATTCCCAGTGATAAACCACATTTTTAAGCTTTCTCAACACTCCTCTTACAACAGTTACTTCACATTATCTTCTGTAAATGTGTGGTGCTCTAGGAAAACCCATCGGAAGACGCAGTTCACTGTTTTGAAAAAGAGCTGATTAAAGTCAAATTTTGGGTCTTACGGGAAAAGATAAAGTCGCAATTAATTTTGTCAACCTTTTATTTTTCTTCTGTGTGAATATTATGTTAAAAAAACTACCCATAAATGCTCTATTTTGATATTTAAAACACCTCATCTCAAGGCGATAATAGGTAAAGGTCAGCTCACAATGGCAATTTTCTCAGTGTCTAAATTTTAATATCTACCATCTCGAGAAAGCCATAGCTCAAAAACTGATAGAAATATTGGCTTCAAATAAAAAGCAGAATGTTTAAAAAGGATAGCGATTTATAATGAAGTAAGAAAACTCAGTACTCTGGATTGGTCCAAATTTGGGTTTTCCTGGAGCACCACACAAATTCATGTTGTTTTGTTTCAAACCCCACAGCTTCAATCATCTTCATCATCAGGTCCCTCCTTTAGGAATTTTATCTCTGGAGTAGAATTTCAATTAGTTGACAGAAAATCTCGAAAAAGCAACCAGAATCTGTTGCCAGCCAGTCACCTTAATTGACAACCATGTAAGATTATAAGAAGACCTGAGTTATACGTCAACTGTCAGTAGTGTCAGACCTTTCAATAAATTCAATAATCCTCTCATGACATCAATGAATAGCTTTGACTTTCCGGACCTTGTAAGAGGAAGTTGTTTTATTCTCTTTCTGCCTAATATTAACTTTACCATGGTTTGTTTTCCTACATGTTAGGGGAAAATATTATTTCTTTTACTTTTATGCTTTGAGTGTGAATTTGCTTTACTGTTTTACTGTCTTCTTATGATAATTTGCATGATGAAGTTATACAATTTTCACCCCAATCTGAGATTTATATTTGTTCCACCTAGTTTACCATGCCAACATCGTCAAAGTAAGACCGTTGTGGATTGGCACCAGTGTGTTCATGGAATTTGAATGTAAGATA
This sequence comes from Aegires albopunctatus, assembly GCA_032466395.1. Classification (NCBI taxonomy): domain Eukaryota; kingdom Metazoa; phylum Mollusca; class Gastropoda; order Nudibranchia; family Aegiretidae; genus Aegires; species Aegires albopunctatus. Next base: position 8,537 of record JASKDV010252732.1, read on the forward strand.
GTTATTCAACCTGGTTGGGTTTGATTTTTTGTTGTTTTTGTTTTTTTAAGGGGGGTTGGGTTTTCTTTATTCTTTCTGTTGTAATTACAAAGATGATAAATGGTACACATCATTCATTTTTAGTATGATTTATCATATGGAGGATGACTTCAAAGTGATTTCTATGTCAGTGTTAGTTCCATGGTATTTAGCCAACAACACATTTTACAGTTCTGATTATATCATCTAACTAAAAAGGGTTTCTACTATGCTCATTATTAATACCGGTATGATATTCACACCTATGTACATAGGCAGGGGAATGTACTAGGTAAGAATAGAGTTGATGAATAGAATAATTATTTGTTTTTATATATGACTGCTAAGCTGATCTTTGTTTTCATTTTATTGCTATTATTTCACTCTCAACTCAAATATTGGTCTAGTTTGGTTGACAAAGAAGATACTTTAGCCTTATGCAGCTATTTTAGTCATTACTCAGTGCAATCAATGCACAGACCTATCCATGTAACCACTCCTTACACACCATTATCTTTTCATCTTTCCCCTATATATACACCGGTATGTAAAAGCTTCTCTGGACATATATTGTTGTCATCATTATGACAATTATTTGTTCTTAATGTCTTCTTTCCACAAAACTTAATTGAAATTTTCTGCCTTACCATCAATTCATCATCCTTATATGGCAGCAACTAACTTTAGCTTGGCTCTTTCAATCTCAGAATCAGAGTCATGACTTTAATTTCATGACATAATCAGAATTACTCACCTAATTCCGCTATCTTTCCCAATATCAATACATAACTTTATCCCTCCTCTGCTATGGGAATGTTTGAAAACAATTCTTTTCCCCCTATTTCTAATTAGCTCTGGCACTTTGAAACCTTTCTTACCACTGACAAGGAAGGAAGCAAGTCCTTTAACCCATGCAGTGAGATTTAAGTTATAGATCTAGATGATCATGCTTACATGTGTTATGGACCGCCCTTCAATGAACTAAACAAGGTTATGGTGTGAGCTGGACTGGGCTGTGATGTCAGACCTAGGTATGAGACATAAATAGTAAATATAATTTAACTAGATCAGTAGCATTTCACAATTCGTAAAATACCTCATAATTTTTACTAACAATGTGTTGTCAAATCCAAGGTGCAAGAAAGTCTTTATGAATGTAGACTTTTGAATGTTATTTCACAGTATAGGGTTGTTAAATTGCTATGCCATTATTATTCATTATACCCTGTAAGTGTAGTAGGCCTATTTCTAATGAAAAGAATATTTTGATATTGAATGTTATATTCATAAGATATTGTTAAGATCAAAGGGGTTTTGTTTTATTATTTCAATACCATTAATTAAATAAAAAAATGAAAAATTAAAGAAAAATAAATTTGAACAGCGGGATTCTTTATAACTGACTGTGCTATTGTTTAATGTTATTGTTGTTATGCCTTTTTGAAAATTATATTGCTATTAATTTTATAACATGTATTTGCAATATATTATATGCTATGCTATAAATTTCCATATTAATTTCTTTGGTGCTGTATATTTAATAACTGTTGATATACATGTATTATGCAGTTTTGAATTGAACTATTTTTTCATGAATACGCTCATCTCATATTTGAATGAAGGTGCCACATTTCGTAACATTCAAATAAACTCAAAAATATTTTGTCCAAGATACGATCAAATCACCAAAAATGGGTCAAAGTTAGGAAGAAATGCTTAATCATTTCCAGTACCTGATTGAGTCTTGTCTCCTCTAACTACTATTGAAATTTCTCCTTAGTCGGGGTCTAAAACAAATTAAAGCTATTTCATTATCGTTTATTATGGTAATTCACAAACATTATTTGTTCATAGATTCATAGCAAGTATATCATGCTGATTTGTTTTGATGAGCGTAAGGAATTATAGTGTGTACTGCATAGAAAGCAATGCTGTTTTTGGAGGAGATGTGAATTTAATGGCATACGATTATTACGAATGAATTTTTATATATCACCCAACTTTCTCTCCCAATGGCATCTTATACAATGACATATGCCCACCTTTTCTTCCAATTTCCCCGTTTGGGTACTGGAGTCCTCAACTGAGGGGAGAAAATAGTCCCAATGCCAGTACTTCCCATGCGTGTCATAAGAGGCGACTAAGAGTTCAATGGGAGTTTTATTATTATTTAGGTTTTTGTTTTTGAGGGATGATTTTTTTATTATTATTTTTTCTGTAATGGTCTCTCCATTTGATTACCTTTAGTATTATATATTTGTTAATCTTATTGTTAAGGTGCTTCTTTTCCTCCTTTGCAACTTTTCTCCTCTTCAAAAACCTATTTCTTCTCTCTTCTACTGCTTTTTCTATTCACTAGCCTATCATCTTACTTTTTCCATGGGTTCTGAGATGACCTCGTTAGTTGATAGAGCCCTTAAACTCCAAATAACTAACTAACTAACTCTTCCAATTTCTTTTCTCATTTCTGTATTGTTCAAAAGAGAGCAGGCTGTTGCCTCTTATTTTAGTTCAGTATATATTTTGTAAAACAACATTTCTATCATCTATCATTGACTGTTGTGTGGATGAATTCATGAAAGATGCTTGTATTTGTATATCAAACGGTTTAATTTAAATGATAATGAAAATTTTACACTTTAAGTTGTTATAGTATTAATCTTTTTCTACATGATTCCTGTTGTTGTTTGATTATACTGTGCCTACTTGCATTCCAAAGAGATGTTTATGCTGCATATACTCATATACTGTAGTGTCCGGTCGGCCGGAAGGAGCAAAAACGGCCACTTAGCCAAAACTTACGCTTAAGCGAAAGCCGATTTCCTAGTTGGTCAAACGAAATTAGATCTAGTGATTGTAACGAGAACAATTAAAAACCCACCTCTTCTATCTTTCAAGGACGTTGAAAGAAGGGCTCGGCCAGTGGTGCAATGACACCTGGTCGATAAAAGATCAGTCGCTCTCATTACTTTCCATCTCATAAGGAGATGAAAGAGAGGGAGGGGGCGGTCACTATGGAGAGGCGAAAGAAGGTTGGCTTACAATTACAATTTAAACAAAGGGCGAGTCAATGTAAATGGGTGAGAAGTGGATGACTGCTTACTCCATCATGATGGCGCAATATGTCCAAGGACTCAAACTGAAACAATTCAATGTACATTTACCTGTGTTATTGGACACGTCAAGCCCTCATTTTGTTCAGCTTATTGGATGACAATACAAGGACCAATTCTTTTTATTAAATAGATTCATTTCTGCTATCAACAGCAGTAAATTGATAAGTAGCAAGGCATTTGCAAAACGGCCACATAAGCAAAATTCTTGATTTTCTGATTTTAAGAGAAAAAAATTATGTTTTGTTGCAGAAACTGACACGTAGCCGTTCACTAGAGTGTACGGTAGTTATGTGTAGGATTATAATTGTAACTACAAATTTTATGGCAGATATATTTTGTTTCTTTCTTTGGATCTATCCGACTATCGCTCTATCTTTATCTTTCTTTCTTGAATTAAGATCTATTGCTATTATTATTATTGGTAGATGGGAAAATGTAAATATGCAAAGTTCGTTTTCATAGATATATGCAACTACTGCAAGACTCTTCCTGTACTATTGTTTTGATAAAAATAATGAAAAATCATTACTTTTTGTATGATAGTTTTATGATCGGTGGGTGTAGAATCCTTTGCCTGATCCTTCATTTCTATAATGGAGAAATTTTGTACATTGTTATTGTTAATAATTTACCCTTTGGTCATGTTGCCATCTTGCTATTTGCAAACAATACATTCTTCTCTGTCTGTCAGTATCAAATTAATAATCAAATATTTTTTTATCTTGCATGCTTTTTTCTTTTTTAAGCAAATATATCAAATTTAATGCAAGCAATGATTTGTAAATATTTGTAAAAATAAGTGTGTTATGGATTGTTCAATTTTTGCTTTTTATTTTTGTTAGTTACTTTGTTGTTTCCATTAGTGTGAACAAATTTTATTTTTATCAAATTATTTCCCATTTTTTTATTTTTTCCATTCCCTCCAGATTGATTTAATTTCATTTATGATGGACAATTGTGGCTAATTTTTTTAATTAGAGCATCCACAAACATCAACCTTTGACATATTTCACTTTCATTTTTTTTTTTTCCGTCCTGATAATGTGAACCCACCTAAGGCCCCATGATTACAATTATTATACTACAGTATTTCATCAATTTGGCCATTTTTCTAGGTCTGCAGTATTTTTGTTGCATTGTTCAACTGCCACAATCAATATATTTGATTGATTTCTTTTCTTTTTTGTACATTGACTTATTAAAATATTATAGAACTTAATATACTGCACTGGTATTGTATAGTGATTAATACTGCCTTTCTTTATTTTTTTAATTACATGGCATGGTGGTCTAGTGGTAAGTCATTTGGGCTGGTGATCAAAAGGTCCCAGGTTCAAATCCCAGTTGGATGCGATGTTGAGTTATTGAGAAAGACTCTTTACTTTACATGCATTTCTTCACCACATCCAGGTGTAAACTGGGTACCTGACTTTAGGTAGCAGGAGATCTTGTCAATATGCTAGAGTGAAGTGCCTTTTGTCGGGTCACACCTCTGTATGCCTCCCAGGGGATTGAGAAGGATTTTGTTTTGCAAAAACTGCCAGGGAAACTCTGTAAAGGGCATTGAGCACATCAAGTGGAAACACGCTATATAGGAATGTTCATTACTTCACGGCCTAATTGAATTTTACACACCTGATGTATTACTAGTACTGTTATGAATAAATGATGATTTTTAAAGACAGAAAGTAGCTTTGATAAATTTTTTTGCATCCTTTTAAGATTTTGCATCTTTGAATTCTTTCAATATTATATATATATGAAGATTGAGAATAAAAAAGTGATTTTATTTTTAGTGATTGCGGTAAATTAAATGGTACAATACATGTGCAAGGTTCAGCTAATTCATTTAGCTATTGTCTGATTCCTGATGGATATCAAGTTACTGCAATTTAAATATCATTTGAATAAATTAGATATATATAGTATATATAGAGATACAAAATGATGCGTACATGAATAATCATTATGAGACAGGGCTTATATTTCTGATATAATTTACGTGACTTAAAAATACAGGCCAAGTGAATGTCAGATATATGTTAGTGTTAGATAGAATACACAAACTGTTTAATTTACATGTATTCTTTTTTGGGTTTCCGTTTATTTTTTTTGTTGATATTAATCAATATTTTTACATTCTTATCATTTTAAGTTTAAGAAATTTATCTCTGCTGGCACATTTATTTTAAATATCTTGTAAGAAGAAGATTGTGGTGCTTAGTTCTCAACAAGACAAAGAAAGAATCTTTGTCCGTTGCCTTAGTCTAGTCATAATATTTATTCCCTTACTTCAAAGAGAAAATCTTTACCTACCACACCACTACCAGTATCACCATCCTCCCACATTAACTTAACTGCAAATAACTTGCAATAATAAGAAAGGGTATTTTGCTCTATGAGAGTAATACTAAATCACATCTATGGTCTAAAGTTATACTTTGCTTTCACTTTCATCGCAGTATTGTGTCGATCAAGAGGTAAAGACTCCCTTAATTTCAACACTGGTATAGGACATGAAATTATTGACCATTGAATTTCATTTAAAAAAACTACAAAACTTTGTCATTATCATTCTCTTTTGTTTTATATGTGTTTGAAAAATGTATTTTCATTTATGACAGTCTTGGGTTGATTGTTTAAACAATTGTTGAAAATGCTACTATGACTCAGTATGACTATACCATGTACTGCACAATGCCAAATATTGCAAAATTAATACACATATATATTATTATTATCACAAAGTAATATATCATTCTTATTATTATTTCCTTAAGCTTCAGTCATTCATGATGGAATTGGAATTTTAGAGGCGCTTGTTTGTCATAATATTCCTGCTTTGACTCTAATCACGATTTAAAAAATAAAAAATTTGTAAAATTATGTGCTGAGATTTTGACTCCCTTGATGTGATTGTGAAACCTATTATGTTTTTTCATTCATTTTCTGCATGTTTGCATTCATTATTATGTACCAGTATGTGAAACCTTGTCCTACAAATTACCAAACAAGCACCTTTGTTAATGTTAGTGCTGTTGTTAACCAGTCACCTTATTTTGGTAACAGAAAACATGAAGACTTCCAACGTATATTCTTGGATCCTCATCTTTCAGGAAAAGTGTGCATGCAGCAATATATTGATTGTGCAGTAAAATCCAACTGTTAATTACAGTTAATATATTTTTCCGCTTCCATCCTCAATGTACCGCCACCCTTGATTCATGCTAGCTCTTTGCCATGGCACAAAAAATTCACTTTGTAGCCTGTATGCTCTCATTATGGAGTATAGTTAGGTCTCTACCATTTGGCTGAGACTCCTAATAATAGAATAACCTAAGCGTTATTAATATTACTGGTACTGGTACAGTAGGCGCAATGTATGATAAAATTGTAACCACGGTAGGCCTACTTTGATATCAAGTCAATATAAATATGCAGTGTCTTATTCTTAGAATGGAGGATAGATGGCTAATTAATGGCATTGCACAGTAATCGACAGGTCTAAGTTCAAGCCCGAATTTGGCATCTGCCGTTTTCCTTGGGAAAGATAATTTACTTTTGCCCCTATTGATGCACTGTGGCTGATGCCTGCATTATGTCAGTCTTTCCTTGGCATAGATCCCAAGAAACAATTTCCTCAGGGGATCAATATATAGAAGAAATTTAATTTTTTTTATTCATTAAAGAATTAAAGCTGCTGGCAATGATTAAACGAACAGTACAATAAATAGAAAAATAGGAGGACAAATCTAGCCAACAGCTATTTATCTAGTTTATTTATACACTCACCATTTTCAATCAGTTTTAGTGGATTTCTTAGTGAAGTCAAACATCCTTTGAGTTGAGAAGCTATAAAGCTCAAGGAAAGATTTAGGCCATACTATAACTATAACTTATAATAAATATAAATTAGAATTTGATTCTAGCAACCGAAAGAGATATATATGTACATATATACCGCTACAAGTACATGTGGTAAAGATCTAGATTTCGATTTAGAATTTAGAGATAACATTAGAGCATGGTCCTATTTTAGTCATTATAATAGTATAAATGTAACTTACTTGACGTAGTGTTAAAAAAATGAAAGAGCCCATTTCTTATCACTACGGTAAATCCAGCACATAAAATACAAAACATTACATTACACACGTTGAAAACAAGACAAAATATACAATGAACCAATGTAATTAAGTCTTTAAAAAAAGATTTATGCTCGATATCAAATAATACAAATACATGTACAATTTAGGGGCTTCAGTGGCCTAGTGGTTAACACTAACAGTAACAGTGACAGAGTTCAAATGCAAAAATACTCCAGTAGCATTCATCACTCACTCATGACAGCAGTAGGTTCATGACATGCTGAGATCAAATCCCGCTTGGAGCTAAGTTTCTGAATAACTGCAGGTCATTGGTGATATGTCCTTAGGTAAGACACCTTGTTTTGTTTACCTCCCTTAACTTAGATGTGAATGAGTACCTGGCCATTAAGACAACATTGTCCTTGTCCGAATAGTGTAAAATTGCACCTAACTGGCTGCAAGTTTTGTCCTGTGTTACTGTCAGGAGAGTATAATAATAATAACAGTCATTCATTGCGAAGAACCTTGAGCATGGCTATGCTGTGGATATGTGCGCTATATAAGAACAACTTTTAATAGTATTTCAATCTTCTCGTAAATCATCAAATACTCTTTGACTTCACTCTATTATCTATAACTTAAGGACAACTAAGACTTGTAATTGTAGTATACACAAATTTGAGTAAATCTAACGCATTGATGGAAAAGATAATATTATACCTTTTTCGATCTGTTATCAGTAATATTGTATAGATTTTGCACTAGAAAGGCAAACTTGAGATGACCTTAATCTAATCATTTCTAATCACTTTTGACACATGAGGTAACTTTATTTGGTAGTTTTTTTAATTTATTCAGCACATTTTCCCTGACAATAAATGGAGGTTTTATTGTAAAGATTTGCATCATTTGAGACTAAAGTATACATAATATAAACATGTACAGTCAAGCCCGTTTATTCTGAAACTCAAAATTATTTGCACAAATTTCAGTATAACCAATAATGACGCAACATCACTGTGTAGAGGTATTTCAATAAGCTTTTTAATGGTGTTTCGGGCGATAATCACATAAATGAAAAAGAAACACTGCATCAGCCATTTTGTAAGTGGACCTGGGACTGCCATTCACTGCATTACAATGGGGGTTTTTTTGGGGTGAGTTTTTTTTACTTGCGATGTCTTTCTTTTTTGTATTGTTTTCTTTGTGTCTGTGTCCGTTTTGACTTTCGGTCTAGAATTTTTGCAATTTCTGTTCTCAGCTGGGAAAAGAAAAAAGGATAAGTGGGCTTACGTTCAGACTAACCGGTCTATTTATAAAGAAAAAATCCTGTTTTTTTTTTTTTTTAAGTTTCAGTTTAACCATGATTTCAGTATAATAACCTGGTTCAACTGTAATGCGTTTTCTACTTTGGATAAGAATTATAAAGTGAAAATAAGAGTGTTTTCTTTTAAAAACAAAAAAGGTTTTATTTGTAAGATAGAATATATAGGTACATTTGTACATGTATCTATGTATTGATTTGACATGTACCGTACATGTATCTATGTATTGATTTGACATGTACCGTACATGTA